>PVKH010031246.1:0-12356 GCA_004027955.1 Chaetophractus vellerosus
AGAAGTTTTAAGTAATATTTTAATGATAATGAGGACCGTATTTGTATAAAATCCATAAAGGGAGCCTGTGTTTTAATGGGTTTATTAAGTATTGTAGTTAGCCTTTCATCTATTTTATTATTAGCATGATTCATTCATGCTTTCATACAACAAACTTTCTAAAAGGAGTTAATTATGGATTGAGTCATACTTTTCTAAAGGTCAAAAGTTCTGAAGGCCTAAAAGTTACTGATATTTGTTGAATTAAAAAATTGAGATATAACAAGGCGAGTCTAAATAGGCTTGCTACTAGAAATATGGCTAGATTAAACTATTTAACAAATATTTAAATTTGTTACTAAGGAAGGTAAGTGAAATATAATTTTAACAGGTCTTCCCTAATGTATATCAGATTGGGTTGCACCCAGTGCTGTTCAGTGAATCTCATGGGGTAGAGCTCTGACTGACATCTCTTGACCTGGAGTTAAATACAAGTTCCTTTAAGGGAATTTAATCACTTAAAAAAAGAAACCCTTCCTCTCTTAAAATAACTAAAAGGAAACCTGACTGAATGGGGATTTAGTGTGATTATTTGGAAGTTGTTGTACTTGTACAGACTTAAAATCATTTAATTATATTTTTCAATTATACCTGTAACCAATAGTAGGATTCTTAGTATCCCCATTGTACATGGTGGTTGAACTGCAATTAGTTAATTTTCATGAATCCTTTGAAATCATGTAGGTATACTGATATCTCATGTTTATAATTTTAAGCTAATTGCAATATTAGGGAGCATATATTATATATATTCATAACTATATTGCAAGGCCAAGTTGTATCTATATTGATATCTGTGGTTCTATTTTATTCATTGCTTAGTGAATTTTGGTCATGTGGACCTCAAATTCTGTCTTATTTCTTAATATATATGTACTTGAGAGAAAGGTATGTAAACTATTTGAGCCTGTTTTCTTACCTACAGAATATTGTAGTAATATCTTCTTTATAAATTAATTCAGATATAATGATATAATGTATATATGTATATATGTGTGTGTATTTATGTGTATATTATACTTTTGGATTATAACAATATGTGTCCTTTCTTTTCCATACTCTCATTTGTTGTTTTGCTTTTCTATACTTTTTTTTTAAACTAATAGTGCTTACCAGAAATACTTTGAATGCAAAACTGACCATTTGTTGGTCTTATGGGATATAAGAATGCAAAGAATTGGAGAGAAAACTTTCTGTTATGAATATGGTACTAGGAGGTGGTTTCAGCAGCCCGACGTGATGGAACAGGCCTGAGATGTGAACTCAGAAAACTTGGGTGTGACTTATGGCTCGCCTGTCCATAAGTCATGTGATGGCCAAATTAACCTTTCTGTAAGCATGAGTTTTCATTGGTAAAATGGGAATAAATGCTACTTGCCTCACATGGATTTTGTGATGGTTAAATGAAATCAGTTTATTAAAGTACTAAGCATTGTTCCAGCCTTATGGTAGATGGTTAATGCATATTAGCAGTTGTCTTTTGCCATTTATTTATTAACGATACTAAGAAGTTAACATATGTGTTTTCTTTAACCAAGCTTATGTACTTTTTCTTGTCTAAATTTCAGTGTTTCGTCCTCTACATTCAGTTCACTGTACTCTTTCAATCCTGAGTTATTTCACCATGTCCCACAGCTTAAACAATCCTGGTAACACACATAAAGCTATTAAGTAAGGTATAGCTTCATTGTCCAACTGTACCCTGGAAAATGTATGGATGTATAAGTCTTCATCTTGCCTCCTTGTTTTACCCTCCATTTAACATGATCATTCCATTATCTCACCATCTTCCCGTAAGATCAGTAATTCTATTTTAGGGGGTGGGGGTGGGGATGGAAAGATACTGGCTTACGCAAGTCACAACCCCAAAAGTCTTCCGTAACGTTTTCCAGTCTCATGATCCTACTCAGTTCTATTGACTCTATGTTTAAAAAGCTCTAGAATATTTTCCTTGTCTTTGTAACCTTGTATCTGCCTTATTTAGGTCCTCATCACCTATGATGGATTACAAATGGTGGCCTATTAAATATATTCCTTGCCTCTGGGCTCTTCATTCCATCTATCCCCCACACAATCTAAAATCACTGTCTTGTGAAATCTTCAAATATCTCTTTCTCTGCACAACATCAAACTCCTAAACAGAGTTTAAAATGTCCTCTGAATTCAAGATTTCAACAGAGTTTAAAAAGCCCTATATCTGTATGATTTTGCCTTATCACCTGACAAAATGTCCATTGTATCCAAAATTCTAAGGTAGATACTTCCATTTCTCAAGCACATCATGTGATGTTCTGCCTCCCTACAAATACATAAGTTGTTCTCTTTTCCTGAAACGCCCTTTCCTTCAAGCCTTTTCTTCTAAAGCAAGCTTAGGAAGAAAATGAAATAATGTTTGGGAAACTGTGATAAGTGACATTAAGATATTACCTTTTTTTGATTTTCCTAATACCTCTCTGAGGTTGGTAAAAATCATTTTACAGATGAGGAAATGGAGGCAGAATTCAAGCTCCCATCTGCCTGACTACAAAAAGCTGTGTTTTTCACTATTGCACTCTAATTCATGTATTTAATTCTCACAAACACTTTTAGAGAAGGATATTTTTAGCTCGATTTCTATACGATCAAACTGAGTTTTGTGGGGGAATGAGTGGCACATCCAAGGTCACCGATTTGAAATTTGTGAAGCCTGAATTTAAACTCAAATTTGTTTAACTTCAAAGCTTATATTATTTCCATTGTAACTTTCAGCTTCTTTAAATATCACCCCCTCAATGAATCATTTCCTAAAGACCCCCTGGAGAAATGGTAGAGCCAACATTTATGCTGTTGCCGTACCTCCTACAGTGGAATAAAAAGAAGAATTACCATTTATGTGGAATATTGCCTACCATATACGCATAGTTCTATATGCTTTTGTAGTTATCTCATTTATAAATCTTAACATGTATCATAGTGATTATATTCATCACCCTGAATTTACATATTACTTATCTTTCTCACTAAAGTATGGAGGTAGTCACTGACCCACACATATTTGTTTCTCTAGATCGAGGCAAATTCCTTACATGTGGAAGGTACACAATAAATATTTTTAATTTAAATGAATATATTAAGAGTAGGGATGGCTATAGTATTGGTAGGACAGAGAGAGGAAAGTAGAAAGAATTTCAAATCGCAGAGAGCAAATGTAATTCCTCATATTACACTTCCCTTGAGCTTAGGGAATGTAGAAATTTTGGGAGGCTAAACTGAATTCTTTTTCTAACTCTGCATAGCATTATTTTTTCTTATATTGAACATAAATAATGCATTTTTTCCAAATGACAGTAGCCAGGCAGGCTAGTTATACGTCTTAATAGAGATCACAAATTTAGCAGACTGAATATGCTTTGAATTACTCCCAAATTTTAATTCATTTTATTGACCCTTTGCACATTACAGGGTTCATTCTATACTTTGTACTCATTATAAATTCAAAATATTGGAAAGCCTTTTGATCTGCAAAGAGATAAAATTTATCTAAAGTGGCCCTCTCTGTTTCCCATCCATCTGAAAGGATCGGTTAAAGTGTGTTTCTCAGACATAGCCCGATTTTCGGAAAATGGAGAGTGGCTCTTTATTACAGCCTTGGGCTTTGTTTTACCTGGACATAAAATTTTCTGCTTTCCCCCACTTACGTCCATTTAAGGCTCCCATTTCTAATTGCTTAGGGACTTAACTATCTCCATAGCTTTTCTTATGCCATGTCATTGTTGTCTTTGCTTGCTCCTGATCTTGGTCTATTCTTGATTGACATTATGTGTATGTGTGATATTGTAAATTTTCCAATTTTCTTCTATTTTAAAATATGTTCTCTTCTTATGACATTGTTTCTATGGATGATGAGATTGATCGAAAATAACTCTTGGCAAGATAGAGGTTAATTCTTAACTATAAGTTCTTTAATTTTAAAAATGTCTGAGATTTTTTAAGCTTTTATCTAAAAATAAAGATATTCTTCAAACAAGAGATAAATACTATCAATAATAAAATAAAGTCTGCTCTGTAGTTTACTTGAAGTTTGTTGGGTTAGAGGTAGCATAGAGAAATGCACAGATAGAATCTGCCTATGAGCAGAGAAAACGTTTGGAATATATATGGTTATTGGACAGTTAAATTCTCAGACAGCCATTTAGAATATTTTAGCATAATTTTTGTCAGTCAAGTGTAAGTATCTTCTCTGTGGATCTAGAAGGGATTATGTTCTTACATGAACTTGGAAGGAAGACACATTTCCTTGAACTCCATCTCTGCTGTCATCAGCACCTCTACTGCACTCACAGGCTGATATCAGCTATTATTATATCAGTTTATTGACTGAAAATCACCATGATCATACCACCAGCATGTGTATTGCTCTCTGCAGCGTAATTGTCAAATGGGAAAACTTCGGTTATACTATGGGTTATGCTCTACTCTAGACCCAAGTCATGAACTTGAAGTTTTCACTCTGGCTTTACAAAGGGTTAGGTACTGCAACGTAGACATATGAATCTTGATTGTGTGCATGTGGTACATGAAAGTGTATACAAAGAGGCTTGGAAAGTCATGGCATTAGAGCTGTAAATGACCTTAATAATATCATGCCCACTCCTGTTCTGGTGGAAAAATAGAGCTTAAATTATTTTTTACATCAAAACACTTTGGAAAATAGAAAATCATTCTGAGTACATATATGTATCTGTTACTTTACATAGAACTCCCACTCTAGTTTAAATTCTAAGAGACATGCTCTCAGAAGCACTGATACACCCAGAAAAAAGGTGCCTAAGGCTCAAATCAGTTAATACTGATGACACCTGTACCCATTGCAATGATTTTTTTTTAAATAGGACAAACTTCTTCCACATTATTGAAATGAAAAATTAATTATTCTTAAATCAAAAGTCTTGAAAATAAAAGGTTAGTTGAATGTGCCCATGTATAAATCTCCGATGTTTTATGCATCACTTTTTTTCCCCTTAATTTTCAGGGTAGCTGTGTTGATTTTCCAGAAATGGTAGAAAAAAAAATTCAACCCTGTATATCTCACATCTAATATAAAATATTTGCCTAAAACCTGCAGAAAGTATGGCTTTGGAACAAAAGAATAGAGATGCTGTAGCATTTCTGCCGAGTTCAGTTTAACCCCTCTGCTGTATGCAAATGTCATCTTCTCTATGTGAGTGTTTTACCCGAGTGAATGCTGCAGGGTTGAAGGCTTCGGCTTGTGATTTAGGTTGTAATTTTGTTTGTGGAAATAAACCAATCGCTGAGCTCCAATTGTCTTAGCGATGAGGTGATCAATAGCCCATTACTGGATAGAACAGTGGCTACAGGAAGTGCATTGAAGATTCTAATGCATGAATTATGCATGCGGTGCTCATTCTTTAGTCTCCAAACAGAATGACAGGGTTTGTGAAGTCGCCTCAGATAGTTTCTTGCATTAAGTGACTGCAGTGAAATGCTTAATATTTTCAGGCATAGAAGCAGCATTGGCTCAGCCGAATTTGGAAGATGTAATCCCCCAGCTCACAGCACAGAATGCTTTATTTGAAAGTCTTGGCTATGTAGAGAGCCAGCTTTGCTGTCATCTAACCTGCTCTCCCCAGAAGGTTGGCTGAAGGATGGGAGCGGCTGTGCCTGCCTCTGAGGTCACAGCTTGAAGTCTCTTTAACTTGCTTTCTACTGCAGGAGAGAGGCGTGTTGTGGTATAACTGTCACTGCATTTATTCCAATGGATAAGTTGCAATAAATAGTAAGCCCAGAACAACAGATAACCCAACGTATGAGGTAAGTCCCAAGGTTTTTCTATATAGTAGATAATTGTAGAAGCTAGAATGTGCTGAGTTAGGATAACGGTGAGGCAGTTTTAGTGAGGTTGACTCAGACCTCAGTATTGGAATGCAGTGTCAGGGCTCTCAATTGTTATGTTTATTGAGAGGTGACTTTGTATTATAATTTTAAGGTATTTTATTGTGCATGCAGATGCTTTTCAAGAACGTAGGAGAGCTCAGGTGTGTCTGTCTTGGATAGATAGAAGAGAGCAAGCTGGGGAGGGGCAGCACTGAGAGTAACCTGACTCAATGAGAGAAAACCACCTCCTTGTGGAGAAGTTTCTGCAGGGCTGTGGCATTCCGTTGACTCAGATTATTTCTTTAATGTCAATATTTTCAAATTATGTGAAAAAAAATGTTGGTAGAAACCGAAAATGCTCATTCTGTCTCCCAGAAAAAATAGGACGGCACTGAGATACTCAAACTCAAAGACTGTGTTGCATGCAAATTGGGCAGATACAATTAAAACAATTCTGGCTGGTGTGTCCTTGAGGAGAGACCTTGTTGTCAGAACACAAAACAGTTTGATTTCTACCTGTCACGTTTTGTTTTGTTTTTTTATTTTCTGTAAAGAATGTTTTATTCCAAAAGGAATAGATAGACTAGATAAACTGCCATAAAGCATATGAGGAATTTACCAAAAATAGAATATTATTTCCAACTTTATTGGGTGTTTCAAAAATTAAACTTATACGCTTAGAGGACTCACTGTTAAATAGCCAGATGAAATTTACAAAATGTACAAAACTGAGAAAATATAGAACCTTGTCAATATGTTTGCCAGAAGTCTCATGTATTAAACCTATCTGCTTAAATGTCATGGCAAATAATTAATAAATGTATAAATCCTATGTAGTATGATATGAATTCATGAATATCTCTTTAGGGTAAACAAACAGCATTAACAAACACTTACTGAGAAATTGGAGGTGCAATACATTCTTTAAGGATGCTCTTGAAAAATAAATTTACACCATCAGTGAATATATGTATTTTATGTACTATAGTATATAATTATATAATATTTATAATGTAATAGACATACATATACACCTCCCCAAGTATGGTTATTGATGCTAAATTTAAAAACGGATGTTGGCTAAATCATCTGTCGGAAACCAATAATAGATAAGGTCAAATATTCTTTGTTTAAAAAAGTGTCATTTTATATAGAAAAGAAAGGAATGAAGGGAGGGAGGGAGGGGAATGAAAATAAGGGAAATCTACTTCTCAAGGATTTCACAGTGCATTTCAATTCTGCTACCCTGTTACTATGTTGCTTGGATTTCCTGTCAGCTCTGGCACTGAGGCACAGAATCCCCAGCATTCTAGCGTGTTTACACCTTCAAAGCTGATCTAGTATAGGTACACGAGGAAACTCACATGTGGAGTTTTTTTCTCAAGGAGGGGAAATGGGGAGGAGATTAAAAGCTATCTTCTATCATAGCAGTCTCCTGATGCTGAGTCATGGTGCCCTGTTCTGCTCAGATGCCTCCTGGCCAGCTGAGCTGGCCCGTTAAGGGCTAGTAAAATGGAACCTGAAGGAAAATGAGAAAGAAAAGAGAGGAGTAGGAACTTAAAGATATTATTGCCTAATGGCACATACAAAACTCTGGGTAATGAGGCTAATGGTAGTGCTACTTTTTGGATTTGGCTGAGGTGACAGTAGGAGAATAAAAGCCCCCTGTGGTGAGTGACAAGATCATAGCAGGAAAATTAATGGACTAACATAGGGAGATTGTATAAACAAAGGGACCCATGTAGCACTGTACTTGTCCTTATCTAAAACTCTCTGTCATTGGTATAATCTCAACTCAAGCCATTAATCAGTCACCTTTAAAATATCTCATTGTCAGATATAGAATATTTCCTAGGCCATCAGAGGGAAATCTGGAACAAACTATGCTAAATTCTCAGTTCCCACAGTAATCATAGTAATTTTTGTAGCCTATCAATTGGAAGAAACTGATGAGAAATTAATAAGAATATTTGAGTATGAACCATAATATATGAGGTAAAGCACCAAAATGAACTTAAGTAATGATTTTTATGGTATGATAATATCAGATACAGGTGAAAAAAGGAGACTTAAGACATTTGAAAATGATAAAAGGAAAGGCAAGAAGGGAAATATAAGAAATATGGTAGAGAAACATCAAAGTATAAGGTGTTTGAGAGAAAAATAAATATTTAATTCATGCTAGTGATATTTTAATTAATGCCTTTTGAAAATCAATGTCTAAAAATTTTAAAATATCATGGTCTACTAATATCAGGTCTTATAACTTACTTTACAAATACATCATACAGGTGACTTACTAAAGAAATCAATTGAGGAGGATTTTAAAATGTTGAGCTGTCATTTTTTTAAAGGGAATAAATACAAATAAATGCTGATATTGATAATGGATGTTTACCCATATGAATATTGTAACAAACCTAAATAGAAAATATATATGCAACATTTAACAGTAACTATAAATTAAGAAAGATATTTCAGATTGTGGAAAGGTGATGGATCACTTATGGAAGAATGGGAGAGTAAAAACCTTGAAGAGAGATAATATATCCATTTTCAAATCTTAAAATACACTTGCAAATTCACAATGGTGTTCTTTAGTTAGTGCTATGGATTGACTCATGGCCCCCAAAAGACATGTTTAAGTCCTGGCCCCTGGTCCTGTGGATGTGAGTTCATTTGTAAATAGAATCTTTGACGATGTTGTGAGTGAAGGTGAGGCCAAAATGAATCAGGGTGAACCTTGATCCAATATGACTGGAGTTCTTATAAATGGAGGAAATTTGGACATAGTAGTTGGAGACAGATGGAGAGAGAGAGCCTTGTGATGGAGGCAGAGATTGAATTATGGGTTGCCCAGGAGCAACTACAACGCTGCAGACTTCAGAGAAAGCATCGTCCTGCTGACACCTTGATTTTGGACTTCTAGCTTCCAAAACTCTGAGAAAATTAATTCCTGTATCCAACTATTTTGTGGTACTTTGCTATAGTAGGCCTGGCAAACTAAGACACTTAGCAAACAGTCCTGATGAGTTGCAAGCTTTGTAAAATTCACAGAAAGACAATTCAGTTCAATAAAGAGGCATTTGTTTTGTGGATCTTCTTGTCTGGTCTTTCTGGGTACTCTGATTCTGTAGCTACAAAAGGGCTGTGCTCTCAATGAGAACGGGAAAAGGGTCAGCCAAAATACTTGGTTAAAAGCTTTCGTGTCCTAGGAGAAACAATGACACATACTCAAAATTGTTAAATGGAGCCTGGGAGAAGAATATGTATCAAGGCATGGGTGAAAATTAGCACTATATGTTCCAATGTCAGGATGGAAACTGAGGGATTGGATAGGTTTAACTGATTAACAATTTAAGCATCATCATAAAACACCCAATAACAGGCATTGGGCACCCACAGGCATTATTTAATCCCATGTAAGCATTTAATGCTAAAGAAATTTTTGACCCCTAAATCAGATGAATTCTTAGCATTTTTTATGGTTGTTAATCCTAACTGAAACACAGAAAACATCTTAATTTTGACATCAATTAACACCAATAGAAATTTAATATTTTCTGTGTTTAAAATCAGTTACTCAAGTCTTGTGTTTTTTTAAAATCATTCCTTTTTATTAAACTGCTATATTACTTTAAATTTAAGGATATATTCTGAGTGAATCGCCTATAAACACATGCTTAACTGTGTCCTAGGTATTTTCTTGTGGTTGATAGTAACAGGAAGGGTGTAGCATCCAGATAAATGAATGGATAATTACAAGTTTTCCATCTTATGATAATCTTCATATAAAAGTTTTAAATATTTTCCTTAGACTACTTTAACTTGAATGTCATATCTGCTGTATGAAAACAAACATCTGCTTTGTCAAGTAACTGAATCAGAGCTGAGAGGTAAAACTATATATTATTTAACTATCAAAATACTGAAACTGTAATTATCAAATGCCAGTGTTGTTTATATGATGTCTTCGATATCCAGTAGGCAACTATAACATTCTAATTAAAAAATATTTCTGCTACATTAAGCCTAAAAAATTGAATTGAGCTGTCCTGAGAATGTGTTGTCCAAGAAAAGGTTCTTGCTAATCAATGAATGCAAAACTGGAACAATGGGCCAAATCCACTTAACCATATGACTAACAAGAATTGGGATACCCAGAAGTAGTACCCTGAAGAATATATACCAAGACCCATTAGGTCTCTTTCAGTGGTGCACTCCGTAACTTCAAAACACATCACTGGAAGAAATTCAGAACAGAAAATGACTTTAAGGGATAGAAAATTTCAAACATTTAATGCATGTTCAAACTTTGTGACTTTTAAGTTCCCTTTCTAGCCCAAGATTATAAGAATATACATTATTGTTGCAATTGTACTAGCCTCTTAAGAGAGAAACTTTTGATAAGGAAACTTAAGTGGGAAATGGAAGATGATTTAGGTTGGGAATAGGTTAGAAAATATTCTAGTCATGGTAGCAGATGGAAGGGCAGCAAGGTAGGTGGCTGTGAGGGAATCTGGAGGAGGAGCTGTGCCAGAAAGAACATAGGAATTTAAACAGATGGAAGATGACATATTAGTTGGCAAGGAGAGAAGCTGGGTGATAAGCAGGGGAGCCTATTAAGAACTAGGTGTGTAGGCAGCCAAGAGATAATTAGGTGGACCAGTAGTAAAAGAAATGGGTCAGTATGAGGGAACCTGACTTCCAAAACAAATAGGTAAGAATAGTAGAACATAACTATAACTTTTTCTTTTACTTAAACCTGGGAAATGGTTTTTGTTATAATTTTAAAACCCTTTGAAATGATGAACAATGCTCATCTTGGGAAGGGAAATTTTAATGTAAAAAATTCAGAGCTGTTTACCACTGAGGAGATTTATTCTGCAAAATTTTCGTGAGCATATAATTTATTTTTATTTCTTAGTTTCATGCTTCCTATAATTTGAGATTTGGTCCTGTCTTGGTTAAAATATGATGATCTGGTTGGCAAATAATATTGAAATGGTAAAAGTAGAGAATAAGGTCTGTAGCTCCTAGCAAAATGAGAGTTTTATCAGACTAAGAATCTGGAATATACTCTGTATTATCTTTAGAAAAAAATGCCTTCTATTTTCTTTGTCTATTTTAAATGATAACAACAGGGTCTCAATGAACATAAAGGGGGCAACTATAAGTCATGTGGTCTCTTCTGTGGTTTCAGGCTTATCTAACCTTAATCATCATATTCTTAGACAATTATTGTTACTTACAGGCACTCAGTAATATTGTGTAATTAAATTCAACATTTTAAAAATAAGAAATGTCCTTGTAGATTGATTAAAAAAAAAGTGCCATGCGCAGTGATATTTGTAGAAGGTACTTGGCTCAATGTAGCTTTCTGAGTGAGCCTTCATATTGATACAAGTATTCTAAGTGGAAGAGGCATATCACCCTTTCTTTTTGTTCTCCATAGAGCCTATAAATCTATTTTTCTGACATTGTCAACCATATTTCTCAAGCCAACCTATTTCTATTTTACTTGCCAAAGCCTTAGCCATTATGTTTGGAAAAGATCATTTATACCAGCTATTCTCGCTAAGTGATTTCTTTTTTCATTGCCACCTCAATCCCTTGAGTTAAATTTCACTTTTGAGTATCAGGCTGGTAGCAGCACCTTCCCAAGTTCTGAGGGCTGTCTTAAAGGGAACAATTCCCCTGAGCTAAGGAACTATACTTGGCAAATTCTATATGCATGCCCAGCATTTTGCTAGACTTTGGGGATACGAGGAGTTTTATTTTCCTAGGCTGATCAAAGCAGATATCATGAATGAGCTGGCCATAAACAATGGAAATTTATCAAGGCATCATCAGGAGACACTTTCTTCCAGAAGGCCAGCTGGTGATCCTGGCTTCTCTGCCACATGGCAAGGCACCTGGTAACATCTCTTCTGGGTTTCATTGCTTTCAGCATCTTGCTTCCATGGCCTTCTCAACCTCTCTCTGTATTCATCCCATTTGTAAAGGAATCCACTATGAAGATTAAGACCTGGTCCATGACTTAACTTAAGTAACCTCATCAAAAGGTCCTTCTTCCAATAGGTTTATGCTCACAGGAAAGGATTAGCTTTAAGAAATGATTTTCTGGGAGACGTATGGTTCCAAACCACCACAGAGAATGAATAAAACACGGACTCTCAAAGAGTTTACATTCTAGTGGAATAAACAAATCTATGTACACCAGATTTTATGGTACAATTTAATGGATACAATGGTATTATGTCCATATGTAGTATATACATACATCATCCTCCACGATTGCAAGTATCTTGAGGTCAAGGAACACTAATTTATTAATTCTGCAAATATTTATTAAGACTCTTGTATGTATAGGCTCCAAAAGTACATATAAATTAGACTCTAACTGGACTCAGGGAAGGAAATCAAGGATAACATCTTAGATG
>PVKH010031248.1:0-12355 GCA_004027955.1 Chaetophractus vellerosus
CATGATTTGGTGAGTGGTTGTATATACTGTCATTCTTTCCTATGTCTTTAATTAATTTCTCTCTTTTTTGTAATATCTCAACTGCTATAATCATTTAATATAAACTGAAGTTCATTTGATTAAATGAAACTGCCTTTGTATAGCATTAAGAGTTTTTTGCCTCTTCCTTAGCAAAACATTCAATAGAAATGTCTCTACACAGCATTTACAGTTTCTGCCTCTTCCTTAGCAGAACCTTTTGGTGTAGTTGGCAGGATTCATGTACAATTACATTATCAAAATGCCTCTTTTCTCAGGCCTTCAGGTAATGGAGGGAGAATCAATGATGTGGCTGTGGGCTGATAGAATTAAACTTCTGGAGGAGTTGAAATACTTAGCAACATTAATGTTCTTTGTTTTGTTTCCATGCTGATTCTAAGTGAGCTAGCAGCTTTTGTAATCCTTCAGGTAAAAATAGATCACAAAACTGAAAACCTGTAATGCATGTTAAACTGTAAATGTTTGAATGGGATGTTACTTTGACAATATTTTAAGCTTCAGTCACTTTTTATTTTGATCAGAATTTTTACCAAGGGGTTAAAAGGAACTTTCAGTTTTGAATAAAGAGATTACTTTTGAATTTTGAGCCCAAGTGTCCTCCTAAAGAGTAATCCAAAATATTTGTTAAATATCTGTCTGTATAAACTGCTAAATTAGAGCTTAATTGCATTTATACTGCTCAAATATTCTTATCTGTTGATGATGATTAATAAAAGTGCTTCCAGAAATGAGGTTGCATATTACAGCCAACATGGATTCCAGAAGAAATCTTAAAAGCAGTAAAATTGAAGATGTTAAATGATGGAGTGCTTGGAGACAGCCATACCAAGGAGTGAGAATTATGAGTCAAATTATGAGCTTCATATTTCTGTTGGTGTGTTTCAACTCTTTTTGTGTTTTGGTTATTCATTCAGTGCCAGAGTATATTTTGATACCTCTGGATGGTAATATTAAATTGATAAATTAAATTATTAAAAGAGCTCTATTCAAATAGCAATAAAAAATGCTTTTGCCTAAATTGGAAAGGATAGTTTATTTTTCTTCACAGAACACAATGAAGAATGTGAAACTTAAATGGATATTAAAAGTAGTATCTCATTTATGGAAGTGTTGACTAAGATTTGATAAGTTTATTCAAGGAAGTGTGTTTTGTCCTAAGATAAGATGGCTGGTTTTTCATAAAAGCATAATGGAAGTATGTAGGACAAAACTTGAATGCATATGTCAAGTTGTAGAAAGTATTGCAGAAAGTAGCATTAGATAAGGGAATGTGTACTCTGAAGGTGAAATTTGTCTTAAGATGAACTATAGTCTATGTGATTATGAATAGTTATAATCTTTTAGAATCATTGTTTAAACTTAAATATTTACATTGCTAATTCCAAGAAATCATTATTAATCAAAAACAGAATTGATAATATTACCTAAAAGTAAGTTTATAACAGGAAAACCTATCAGAGGGCACATCAGTCTGCATGCTAAAGTGGTGATAATTTTGTGGGTGGGAAGATAATTTTGACTTCATTGGGAATCTTAGGTTTTCATAAAATAATGGATAAAAGTATTCTTTTTCTGTGCTGCTAAAATGAAATAGCTGTTAATTAATGTAATCATGGTAAAGGTATAAAAGTGAAAAGTAAAGTAATGAAATGGTTAAGTTCATTTAATATACTATAAGTTAGATGGGAAAATGTTTAAAATGTTTTAAAATTGAAAGGAATTCTTTAACCCTCTGTTAATTAAAGGTGTATGAGTAAAATGTTCATATGAAGAATTGAATATTGTGTAAAATTCCTGGAAACAACAATATTTTGGCATAAGAATAAGTATAATGTAGTGAATAATGGATTTAATTTTTTTTAAAAACTGGCTTATCTCACAGAAACAACCTTTCCACCTAGAAATCAAGAGGCAGATGTTTTAGCTCATGTTTATCTGATTTGACCCACCTCCACTAAAGGAGAAGCTCTGTGGCTGCAGAAAGAGAGTGGCCATTGAGAGCTGCCAGGGATGGTGCATGACAGTAGATTATCTAAAAAAAAAAAAGTAACACAACTGCTGTATGCAGCAGTCCCAAATATTGCTAGTTTGTTGCAAGAAATTAATATCCATTTATGTCACTATCACTTTGTATTAAAACTTGCTAAGGCTTTCTTTAGTATCTCTTTAGGCAGGTCAAGCCCACCTGCATTCACCTTCATGTGAGAAGGCCAAGGGTGGTTTTTCAGTGCTTCCCCAAGGCTGTGTGACTAGCCCATCCGTTTGTCCTGGCCTGGTGGCAAAGATTCTGGCTGCAAGGAAGAAACCTGTGGCTGTAACCCTATTTTATTATAGTGATGGTATTGATATTCTGTTAACCAGCAATTCTTCTTTCAGAACTAAAAAAAGGCATCAAAGACAATGGTATCTTATCTTACAAGCCTGGGCTTGGCAAACAATTGGGAAAAGCTACAAAGTCCTGGCTGTCTATCAATTTCATAAATTTTGTTTAGTTGAGAAAAACAAAAACTACACCCTCTGCTGTAATTGATAAAGTACAATGGTTTCTCATATTAATAAAGTTAATGGTGGGTTACTAAAAACCCTTCATTCCACATTTAGCACAGATATTAAAACCATTGTATTTGTTAATCAGGAAAGGTCACACATGGGAATAAGAGGACTTCCAGCAGGCTGCTTTTAAAGAAGCAAAGAGCACTATGGCACAAGTTTAAGCAGTAAGGGGGGTGGTAGATCTTAACTTACACTGTGAATTGGAAGTGGCTAGTACTGATATTGGCTTTGGGTGGGGTTTGTGGCAGAGGCAACATTCTAAACAAATACCATTTGGGTTTTAGTCACAATATAGGCCCTTATGAAAGCAAGTATGTGCCACATACCAGCCCTGATGCAAGTAAAAAGCTTAAGCCAATAGTGTCCAGTCACTCTGAAGACTGCCATCTTTATCCAGGGATGGTTTGCTGATACTAAAAATGAGACAGGAACAATGGACTGTCATGGATTTCCCTCTGTGAGGAGACAACTATGGAGGGACATCTGGAACACCTGCCAGCAGGGACAGGTAACTGTCTGTCATGTCCCTTCCTGCTTCTCTAACACCCTACTTGGAATTGTTGAGGAAGATGCCTTTGTGAAGATCCAGAGCTATACCATTGAGACCTGAGAAGCAGCAGAGTGGCTCCACCAGAATGGCAAACATCATGGCTACAACACTTTGTGGTGCCTAGCCCTGCAGTTCCAGCTGACTGTCACTCACCAGCAGCTCATGGATATCATCCATGAGTGTCCTTCATGCTCACTCCAATGACTGTGACTTCAGTTCCCTCCTGCTTTCAGAAGGGGCTAGGTATGCTTTCAGTGCTGCAGACACTGCAATGGGACTCTTGTAACTTGATCCTTACAACAATGGACTAATTTGAACTTTAATTCTGTGGGCTGTGGTCCCAGCTCCAGTTAAGATGCTAACAGCAGAAACAATGGAGCCATTGAGATTATGAGTTAAAGTGCCAGCTGTCCCACAGCCCCAAAAGGAAAAGTAATAATAATTTGTTGTTGCTTATGCCTCAAACTACACAAACTGGGGGAAAATGAGGTCATTTTGATCATGATACTGGTCTATGTGGCCTTACTGATTGAGAATCTTAAGTCCATGGAAACTAAAAGTCCCCCAAATCTCTTTAAAATATCACCCAAGCCCTGAAGCATATGTCATCTCAGATTACAGATATTGGAAATTTACCCATGACCCTAATAGTGATTGGTTTTCCTCTTTAAGCTGGACCTGGAAGGAGGTATTAAAAGGTATTGCTATTGCATTGTGCTGTATTATATTAAGTTGCTACTTGATCTCTTCATGTTACTCATACTGCTTACAATCTATTACTAATATTACTGGTATTAGTGTAAGATTGGTCTAAAATGGATACATAGAATAATTAAACTTGTTTTGAGTATGGTGTCTTCTAATGATTGATCTTAAATATGAGGGGCACCTGTTGTGAATATCATGCCCTCTAAGAACTTGTAGATACCTGTTGTGAGTATGGTACCTTAAAGTCAGGGTTGTTTTTCCTTTCTTCTACTTTACAGCACTGGGAAAATGTGTCTATTTTCCTTTGTATATATAAATTCCCAGTTCTTGGGACCAAATGATGTAGTTTAAGAAAATTATTATTAAAAATTTTGAATTCATAAGCTTTGTAATCAGTAGTCTTTGCTGTTTTAGCTTAAATTGTGCATGATTTACTTATCCTTTGTCCTTTGGAATTTTATAACACTGCTGTGCAAGCAATCCCATCATCCATTACCCAAAAGCAAATGCTTAAAAGGAGCAAGTCATCAGATGTGATATTTACAAATTCTGTTTGTAACCCCTGTAAAATTAAAAGCTAAAAATCTTTATGTTCCTGTTCAGTGAACCATAAATAGAATAGAATAAAGACCCCTGGAGACACCGTGTCTCTGCTGTGGAGGGCTGGCCAACCCCCATTGGATGGATTTGGTTACTTTTGATCGGGTCATTCTTCATGAGTTGCAAGACCCATTGGAATTCTGATGTTCAGATCTCCTTAAAAGGAATGTCCCACAAGCTGCCAGTTGGAGCTGCACCCAGGAGGGGCAGCCTTGCCTAGGACCATTTTTTGAATCGGGACTCTGATTGGCTGCAAAGGGACCCCCAGCCATGTGAGAGATCAGATGCTAAGTTTTCCCTGGATTTGGTGGGTGGTTGTATATAATTTCATTCTTTCCCACGTCTTTAATTAATTACTCTTCTTTTTTGTGATTGCTCAATTGTTATAATCATTTAATAAAATTCATTTATTGAATAAAACTGCCTTTGCATAGCATTCAGAGTTTTTTCCTCTTCCTTAGCAGAAGTGTCTGGAAGCTGTGGAACTCAATTATGAACAATGCTTATATGGTTTTCACGATATGTTATGAGAAAGTCTTAGAATTACACCTGAAGCACAAGGGGCCATGTGCAATATTTTTTTTTATGACACTTATTTACTACATCCTACAGACTAAATATAGCAGAGTCCTGGGTAAAGAGAAAATAATATGAAAATAATCATTGAAATTAATTAATTTCCAATAATACAAATAAATCATTGATAATTTCTTTCTAAGTAAAACACACACAATCAGAATTAGATCTGTTGAAGTAAAAATTTAAATTAGCATTCTGCATATTGAAGCTCTGGTCAGTGTGTAGAGCTGCTCCTGCCCCTGCTCCATCTTCTGCTGCAACCAGCTCACTCTTTGCTTCCATGAACATCTATCAATTCTCCTAAAACTGCTTGAATTGAGTTTCTTTCATGGAATGACAAAGAGGATGTTTGTCTCATTGTGTGGGTACCATATATATATATATATATATATATATATTATCATACTCTCCTTGAAAGTTTCTCCCAAAAGATCACCTAAGCAGTATAGGAAAGAAATGCATGTGATTCTTGGAGGGAAGGGAAGCAAGAGAGAAAAAAGGGTTCATAACAACAAAGTCTCAAATGTTAATTTTATTACTTACAATGGATAGGCACATCAAGATTTGTGACAAGGGTGCACTGATGCTTTACCTGTGGGCAAGGATGAGTGGGCATATTTGGCAGAGATGACTAACATCCTGTATGGAAGCTTTCTATTGTAACAAGAGCATTCTTCTTAAGTTTTATATCCAAGTGGGGGTCTCCAATGGCGTGATAGAAAACCCCCAGGAGCACAGGCTTTGGCAATGATAATAGCCAGTGTCTATAGGTAATTTCAAAGAGACAATTGGTACTAAGTGTATAGGCAACAGGACCCAAGTAAAACCTGCCCATGAACAGCACTTGTATATAAGATAAATTAATGTACTTGAATGTAGAAAATGGTGTAGATTAAATGGATAATCAGAAAGAAAATCACAGTTTCCTTAATATTCTCAGTGCTCTTAAGGTGAAATGCCTGTGGATCTTAGGGACCAAGGAGCAGAAAAGGAGACCCAGAGCCTGGCCTCAGCCCAATCCCAGGACACTGAAGTTTCCTGCTCATCTTGAGGGTTTTCCTCTCAGGAATAGAGTGATTTTCACTGGTTAAAACAAACTCTTGGTATTGCTAGTGATGACAAAACAGTCTTTCTGAAATTGCCCAAGCATAAATGAGGCTGGTGCCAAAGCCCAGCACAGTGGCCTGTGAGCTGGATGATCACCATCATGTTGCTTTATCTCTGGTAACTCAGTTTCTCTACCTGTTATCACATTAACAATGGTGTCCACCCTCATATGCCATTTGAGGGTAGGAGTAAATGGAACACATAACCATTTAGACTAGTACCCAGCACAAAGTGCATACATATTAGGAAGCAGTACAATAACAGTTCAGTCTCCACAATAATAAAAACATGATTTTTATCATGATAGGGAAGCAGAAAGTCTCAAAATGTTTCTTCCAAGTGCTGTGTACCTTTCTGTCATTGATGATTTCCAGTTTAACTCAACTGTAATTAGACAATATGCACTTTATGATTTGCATAATGATTTACTCAATATACACTTGAATGCACTTTCTGGACCATTAGGAGTTAGTCAGCTACACTGTTCAAAACTTTTACACCTTTCCTAATGGCTGTGTCATGATGATTACACTGGCTGAATTGTTTTTACATAGATCATTATAATTTTGGATATTTTAAGTTATACTTTGTGATATAACATGTTAGGAATTATATATTTTAAGCCCTGATAATAGGCAAATATAAATTTAGAATTATCTTGTCTATCATAATGCAAAATGACCTTAATATTGAACCACACGTCACGCCTTCAGGTGTACACTCTGATAAGAATGTAACCTTTGATGTTTTCAAATTGCATGTACCCCAGAAAATCATGTTCTTAAAGCTAATCCATTCTTCTATGTGAAAACCTATTGTAAATAGGATATTTTGATTTGGTTGGGTGAGTTCGGGCATGGTCCAGTGTGAGTCTTAATCCTTTTACTGGAGTACTTTATAAACAGGATGAATATGGAGTTAAAGGAGAGAAAACCACAGAATCAAGAAACTGGAAGGAATTAAACCTGGTAAAGAAGGGGGAGACCAGCAGATACTGACACATGCTTTGCCACATGACAGTCAAAGACCGCTGGCAGCCAGGCTTCCCAGAGAAAGCATCTCTTGATGATGCCTTGATTTGAACATTTTTCTCAGCCTCAAACTGCCAGCTTGTGAACTAATAAATTCCTAACATTAACAGCCAACTCATTTTATGGTGTCCAAATGAGCAGTTTAACAAACTAAAATATAGCCACAGGAGCTTTTGTTTTGTGTTTTATATCTATATCTAAATTGTTTTAAATTTATTATCAGTGCATACAGTTTGGGTGTATTTCAAATAGTCTTTCTTATACACAGAAAGGTATTGTACATATTTTACATTTTATATAGATAAATAATAATATGAAGATCATATTAATACCCTAAGTACAGTTTCTTCACATGGTGTAGCTTCAACTCTGTCATCAGGATGCAAGATTTAAAATTGGGAAACTCATTCATTGACATCCTGCCCCTCCAAGCATCAACACCCTCAATAATATATTTATTTGAGTATTGCTCTATAGTGTCTTCAGTTAGGCATTCATAGTTTTTCAAGTTTATAGTGATTATACGTATGAGCATTTGTTCTATATTAATATATTCAGCCTCCAGAAATAGAATGGTTCCTTTTGTTTTGTTTTGTTAGATGCTCCCTATCAGATTAAAGATACCCCTTTAAATTTTTCCCCCTGAGATGGCTCTCTTTTCTGTCTGCTCACCTTCTTTTTCTGGAAGCACTGGGAAGAGACCCCCCACATGGGAGACAGGTGTCCAACTGCTTGAGCCACAGCTGCTCCATACATCACTTTTAATTTGATGGAAGTTTTTAGCTTGAATAAGCTTTGACATTTACTGTTTTTTCTACAACCAATTTTAGTATTATATAAGTTTTATCCTTTATTTTTTCTGTTGTAACCCACTCTAATGATGTTTAAAGATATTATAACAGCCACCTACAGAATCTAACTCCAATTAAGAAAGGAACCACAATAAAATAAAAAATAAAAAGGATCAAAATAACTGACCAGGCCTAATGAGCCGATAAAAAAAGAAATCAGTGGCGGTGATGGGAGCGATTTGGTCAACTTTCCATTGAGATCATTGGAACAAGGTCCAAATCGGAGTTCATAATTAAGTAAAATAAAAGGGCCAGAGGCTTTGGACATTGCTGGGAAGTCCACAGTCTTATTTTGACAAAGGCTGCTGAAGCACGGACCTGGGCGGCGGGCAGGCGGGCATGTGGGCAGAGCCAGGGAAGCCAAGTTACTCTCCGGAGCCCAGAGAAGTCTTGGATCGAAAAGGGGCTGGAGCGCAGAGCGGCGCTCACTATCGCCGCCGCCGGCGGTGGCCCGCAGTACGCTTAAACCCGTGACAAGGTGCCGGCGGCTGCTCAGCTGCTCTCTGGCCGAGAAAGCATAGTTTAATTAAAATAAGAACAAAAAACAAAACAGGAAATCTCTATGAATAAATCTCTGGCATAGCACGATAAATGTGAAGCTGCTTATCCAAACACTTGAAATAATGTGAAGATATTGCAGCATTAGGAAAAAGTGATGCCTGCAAAGTGAAAGGGGTAGATAGAAAGTATGCTTACAGGGAGTTCACTTAAAACATGAGTTAGTAAAGATAGAGCAGTTTATAAACTGCTCTGAAAATTTGTGTTTTATTACTTCCTGGGGTTCTTTCAGAAGCCTGCAACCAAATCAAATATGGGAGTCTGAAAGTAAATTTCATTTTTTGGAACAGAGAAGAAAATATTATTTGTTACCATGTGTATCAGGAAACTTACAGAGTGTGAAAATATGGAATAAAATTGAATACTAGTTATAAAAATTGGAATTGTAATATCATCTAAGTTTCTACAGGTTTTTGATATTTAATATTTGTTTTAATATTGTCAATATTGTCTTATTAGATTTCAAAGACAATATTGTAATATGTTTGTGTATTATGAATTGAATCCTATGTTTTAAATTACCTTTAATATTCAGCAGGAGGAACAGCCTTTGGCATTATGTATCCAATAAAACCTCCCACTTATTAAAATTATTAAGAACCTTAGAAAGTATTTAAATTGTAAGGATTTTATACAAGAAGGTATTGGGTAGCCAGGTGTTTTTGTAATATCTGCTATTACAAACTGCACATTTTGATATTCATTATAAAATGCTTTAGCAATGCATACTGATTTTTAAACAAAGTGAATTTTTATGTTGCCTTTTTTGTTATTTAATAGAATCTAACAAAATAAGCAGTAAAATGAATGTTTTCATGCTTTGATTTCAAAGCATCCCAACCAATTAACCAGGACTTGTAAAATGTCTCTAAAACAATGACCAGGTCACACACCCTTCCTGACCAAATCAGCAATATGACAAATGTACTCCAGTTTAGCTTGCTTGCAGTGGACATAAAATTCTACCTAACTGCACTAATCAAGTGTCTAGACAATGATAAAATAATATTCATCTTCTCCTAACTGAATTGTCACATTTTTATGTTTTTAAAATGGAAAATACCATATAGATATACCATTTATACTTTTACTAAAAAGCTTTTAGTACATCAAAAATGTTCTTTCAATTGCTAATAATTTAGAATTGAAAGCATATAATATCCATTTTACTGTTATATAAAAAGAAATGTATTCTCTGCATGCAATATCAATATAAACATCTCTATTTATGTCTATTTATCTATATCTATTGATCTATACATCTATCTATAATACATGTGCATTGTGGAATTCTTTAATGGCTAATCAAACAGTAATTGATTCATTCATCAACAAATGATTGGTAGTTACATTTCTAAAAATGGCACAATTCCCTTCCACTCAAATATACACACCATTAGATAATGAGACCTCCCTTAGTTAGCCCATTACCTCTTAGGACCCCACCCTTGTGTCCTTGGAAAAGGCCTCTGCTTTCCTTTAGATTGTAACTGCTGACTACAGCAGTTTTGCATGTAGTTATAAATGTCATATTAGCTTATTTCCATTCATTTATTTGTTATTTTATGTTAACTGAGCAATTTACAGTTGTTGTGACCTATAGGCAAATGCTTCCTCCCAGCAGGCTTTTGTCAGGCTTCAAGGGGTTTGGGGGCAGTTGCTTACACATTCCCTATTAACCATAACTATAATAAAACTCACCAATATTGGCCAACAACACTATCCACACATCCTTTTGTGCAAATCCCATGAAAGTCCTAAACACTTTTCTTTCTCTTTTTGAAAAATCCAGTGTCACTGAATTTTCCTCTCATGCTTATCAAACTATGAACCCACTTTTCTGCCAACAACACAACTTTGGAAATTTTGAATGAATTGCTTTTACCTTTCATACTTACTGAATAAATATTTAATAAAAGAATCCTTCTTCCAAGTCTTATTTTGAATTCATACATCATCTAAGAAATAAGTGGACTGAGTGTTTGAGTTGTCTTCATGTCAGGAATAAAAAATTTCTATCACCCTCCCCACCCCCATTCTTGAACCTAGGTCAGCTGAGGCAGCTGTGTATCATCTCAGTTAAATATTTCTTGATTACTTACTCTAGACTTGACAAAAAGGTGTTAAGTTCAGGGAAATAATGTGGAACAGGACATGAAAGATGCATGAAGGATGCACACAGAGAGGGAGAAAGAGCATTCTTATGTCAGCTTGGCATTACTGATTGTCCAATGCCAAAAGAATTTCTATTCACTAGATTTTTGTGGAAGAAATATATATACTGGAGAAGTGTTACATCATTCATCTCATATCCCCATTTGTGATTGCAGTAATCTTTAAGAAGATAATGACTTAGCCAGGGTGTTGCTGCAAAATGGCCTGAGCAGAATGGAAATCTAGACCTTTTCCACAAAGTTGGATCTGTTTATCCCCTTTCTCACTGTGCAGCACAAGTATACAAGGCTTCACAAGAATATCCTAATTCCAAATCCACATCCTCCATTCACCTCATTATTTTGCTCAAATGAGTTTTAAATCAAGTTCATAAAACTGAAAAAAACAAAGTATACCCTGTGGAATGATGTGCAATGGGATGAAGGAGACCTGAGTCCTGGCCATTTTCTTTTCACAGCCTCACTGTTTGAAATGGGCATTATGATTATCAATAAATTTTTAAAATGTCAATTTAAAATTAAAATAAATGAAATGTGGGAAGGTATAATTTAATTGGTTCATATTTTTTTTTATTTTTAAAGAACTTCAAAAAGAAGTTCTGAGGATTGCAGCGCATATGCCATTTTCTGAAAATTCTTACTAATAGATGTCAATCCAGAGTTTCAGAATGTGGGAAAGGTTAAGAGGCTCCCAGGAATATCCTGGAAATGGAGGCTCAAAAATAGAAATCTCCACATATGCCTAGAATGTATTAACACAGTTACAGAATTCTGCAGTTGTGATTAGAAAAAAAATAAAATCTTTGAAATGTGGAGCACAAAAACATGATGCAGAAAGAACAGAGCTCCTTGAAACACCACCCCCAAAACAGTTTTCCTTATTATTAACATTTTATGTTACTCTGGTCCCTTTGTTACAATTGATGAAAAATATGATTTTAATTATATTATGATATATAGTCCATAGTTTACCTTAGGGTTCATTCTTTTATGTTCTAGAGTTTTAAAGAAAAACTATTCTTTTATTATATATACTAACTAAAATTTCCCATTTTAAACACTATCACTACACAATACAGGTTTTTTTGGTTACATATCCCCCCCCCCTTCTGCTTGCTCATGCTGTGTTCATCTTTTTGTGTTCTTCTGTGTCTGCTTTTTGTCTCCCCCCATTGGAGCGATGCTCTCAATCAGCCCACCATGTAGGCAGCCTGCCCCACTCATGGGTGGCTCTGCTCTGTCCCTGGGCAGTGGCTCTGCTCTGTTCCTGGGCAGCAGCTCTGCTCCATTGGTGGGGGCTTGCCCTGCCCATGGCAGCTTTGCCCTGCCTGTGGTGGCTTTTGGCCCTGCCCATGGTGGCTCTGCCCTGCCCACAGCAGCTTTGCCCTCTCAAGGCAGTCTGCTTGCTTTGGAGAGGTCCCCAGGAACTGAACCCAGGGCCTCCCATGTGGTTAACCGGCACCCTATCCACTGGGCTACAGCCACCCCCTACACAATACAGTTTTGTTAATTAAATTCACAATGTTATAATACCATCATCACCATCCGTTAGAGAAATTTTCCATCACCCCAAACAGAAACTCTGTATCAAGTATTCATTAATTT
>PVKH010031249.1:0-12357 GCA_004027955.1 Chaetophractus vellerosus
GGCTCCGCTCCATGTTTTGCGGGCAGCAGTCCTCCATGTTTTTGCGGGCTGCCGGCTTCCGCTTTGGCGGGCAGCAGCTCCGCTTTTCACAGGTGACCTTGCCATGCCCGTGGGGGCTCAGCCCTGCCCGTGGAGGCTTTTTGCCTTGCCCACGGCGGCTCTGCCCCGCCCACGGCGGCTTGCCTTTCTCAAGGCCGTCTGCCCGCTCGGAGAGGTCCCCAGGAACCGAACCCGGGGCCTCCCATGTGGTACACCGGCGAGCTCTTTATCCACTGAGCTATCTAGCCGGGCCTTTAATATATTTTTAAAATCATATTTTCAGTACGGCATCTCAGGAGTACTTTAAAGAGAACCTAAATTAACTTTTAATGATTTAATGCTTGATTGTTCTTCCTGTGTGTCATAGCATGCAAATAAATCCTTTCTTAATATTCCTTAGCAAAGTTAGATGGAAATGAGCACAGTGACAGTTCTTGACTATCACATCGAGGTTATTTCTGATTTTGCAGCAGAGTTCAAAGATATTCTTTTTCTTGATGTTCCTTAAAGGACAAATACTGGCCTTGACTTGCTGTCAGAGGAATGTTTGAGACCCAGTTCAGGAGACATGAGTTATCTTTCCATAGATTTATTATTTCTTTATAAGTCTTGGTGATTGAGGAAATCAAAAGTTCCTAAAATACCAGCACCTGAATTTTCTTTTAGTAATTTTCACTTTTATGACATAGAAGGGGCTTGAACTTATTCCTTTCATTTATCATTAGTTATAACAGCCCCTTGTATTTTTTGAGCCTCCATTCTTCTCTACTCATAGTATATTTTTATCCTACCCAACTGTTCTTCGAAAAGGTAAGCATTAGAAAGATTATAAATCTTTGGAATAGTTTTATCACATTTGGAAAATTACAAAATCTTTCATCTTCATTAGTATGGCTGATGTTTGTCATATGGCAGAAAGCCTCTAGATACAATTTAACCAGTTTATTGATTTTTTTTTAGTATGTCCTTGATATTATGTATTTGTTTAATAAATTTTTTTATCTATTTGGAAATCACTATAATAACTTTGATGGTGGAAACAATAACAAATATTTTACCATTTAACAATATGTTATTCTTTCTCTGCCAAGTAGATAGTTACTATGTTTAAATTAAGAACTTTCCCCTTACAAACACACCACTTTCATTTTCTGGCATAGAGAAGCATCCATTATTTTATACTTTGACAAAGTAAAGTTTCTAAAGGATCTTCAATGTTATAGGAGACTCTAGAATACAACATTATAAAGCCATTCTATTTTTGTTGCCTTTTTTTAGCTCCGTACAAAAATACTTTTCTGTCTTACAACCTATTATTTAACAGTCACTTACAATTATTCTATACTATCATAGAAGGAAATGAATCTTAAGAGTTACAGAAAGAAAGGACTATCTAGAGATCTATTAGACATTTTGGGTTTGTTAAAAAACTAATGTAGAGATTTACAACTTCACCATTCATTTTACACATTTAGACAGAAAAGTCAAACAAAATCAAAATGGAGAAAGCTTACTATATTTCCAGGACAATGCTGAATGTTAAAAGTGTAACTCTATACTGGTCTGTGGTATTACTTCCACTTTGGAGCCATGTAGTTCTAATAAAATGTGTCAGAGAGGAATGCGAATTTTGAGTCACGGTATCTACCCAGAATTTTATATAGTAACTGTTATAATAACTCGAGATTTTTAGAATGTGTCAAATGAAATCGCATGTGCCAACAAGGTTGTAGTTTGAGAAACTGTCACAACTTATATGGGGTTTCTTTTTAGGGTAGAGTCTAGCACACTTGGTTGTAGCAGAGGAAAATTATTCAATGTCCTAATTTTTCCTTATTATTGAAATATAAAATCATATTTTCAGTACGGCATCTCAGGAGTACTTTATTTTGTGCACTCTTCCTACTGTGTTTTGAATTAATAATTCTCAATGGGATAGATTAGAGGTTTTGAACTGGTAGCCTGTGGACCAGATTCTGGTGATAGATAAATTTTATCCGGTTTTCCCAAATGAATTGCTAAAGTTTTTTAATTGGACAGTTTTACATTAACTATATTTTATAAAGATTTTATTGAAAAATTAGCAGATCTGGCTCCCTTGGGTCCACATTCTTATAAAATTTAAGTTGGCAGAAGCTACATTATGGAAGCTGTCTGCTTTAGTCCGAGCATGCATTCCACATCAGCACACTGCCATCCAACCCACTTCGTTTATTTACATTTGTGCACAGTCCTTGTTGGCCCTGGAGTTTGCAGTACCTGGATTAGATACTAAGGTTCTTTTGTTTCTGATATTATGATGACAGATCCCATCAAAATATGAAGATAAACAAGTCACAAAGCAAATAAGGAGGAATCATTTATTTTCTAGGAGAAATAATTGTTGCTTTTAATTTAATTTGTATTCCATTTGTTTTAAAATTGCATAGAATTCTTCTAACACAGATGGTTGTCAATCCATGTTTTTATGGAATTTATATTTTTGTGTGTGTTTGTTTTAGTGTACCAACCCAGTTCAAAGGTTAAAATTAGGACAAGTTCAAACGTGGCAATTTTATATCAAAATTCTAGTACAATATATTCTAGCTTTTAAGCTTTTCTTTGTTTGAAATATAAATTGTAGAATAACAAGATTTTTTAAAATTTCCCCCAATTGTACATAGATGATAATAGTATTTAAATAACATGTAAATAATGTTTAAAAGATAAATTTTATTTCTTTAATTATTCATGTTTAAAATTAGAAACATCACCGACTTTGAAGGCTAACACTTGAAAATCACTCCTCTGGGGAAAAATATAGCCCCAAATTTAAGAATTTCATCTAGGTTGCTTAAAAAAAAAACAACTACATATATTGATTTTTTATTTTAGATAATCTAGGTTAGATATCTACATAGGTTTGAACTGAAGTTCATAGTGATTAAGAATCATAATATAAATTTGGTTGCATATGTTTTAAAATAATTTCCTTTATAATATTAGTTTGTTAAAATAGCTAAAATATCTCACCAAAACCTTGACCTTTTAATCACTTAGAGGAGGTCATCACTTTGTCAAATTTCCAGGATTGCTGAAGGGAAAGTTTTCCACTGATGAAGTAGGAAGTACATAATGAAGGATGTAACTGAGTGAGCTTTGTCCAAGTACAGGACAGACCACTGAATCTTCTAGACTTGCCTTAGTTCTATGTCACATTTATTGTGCTATTCTTATTGTCTTTTTCAAGGTTAACAAGTTGTTTCTATATTAAGAATTTAAAAACTCATCAAGAAATATTCATGTTTTAAGACACACATGTTTTGGGGGGGTTGTTATTCTTGTACAGTTGGAGTAATGGAAACATCTCCTCTCACAAACATTTCTAAGAAAATTGTCCTTTTAGAGACACTGATGTAAAACAAGCTTATGAATTGTTTGGAATTGCCCCTTATAGCTGTACTGCAAATATTAAGAGGAAGAATTAATTTGGATCATTATTATTTGACCCCTTTTACTCTTTGTCCTCTTTGATATAAAAATAATTTTAAAAGCAATTTCTCTGAGTGCAAAAAATACAGAATTTGTGGGTGTGGTTCAAAGGATTAATATATATATATATATATAGCATCAAAAGGATGCGATAAGGTAAATTATATTGCCTTTTATGGAAAAAAAGTTGTGTGCGTATAAACAATTTTTATTATAGTGTTTTTAACTGACTGATACAGTGATTTAAAATTGTTTTTTTATTAGAGTTTTGGAAATTCCTTGTCACTGCCACAATGAAAATCTAGTTAAATCTTGATTTTCTTATTCTGAAAGGGAGTTGAGGGGGAAGATAGTATGGATAAGAGAAATTCACTTGCTGCCCTATCAAATTTTCTCTTATAACTGCAAAATAAATCAATTTCCCAGGTAGTCACATTGCTTGAAAGCCCAAATAAGGTAACTTTAATGCAGTCCCTGGGTTTTATTCCAACACCTTCAGTAACAAGGATCCCGCTCCCTCACAAAGCAGACTATTCTATTTATTGACAGTTCTATATATAACAGTTATTTAGTCATTCATTTACCAATATTTATTCTTCCTTCCTTTAAACCCTCTCTGCTGTTCTCTACTTTTTACATATTTAGTTTTAGTCCTGCCTTCTAGACTAATTGCTTCTCCATATGACAGCCCTTCGGTGGTTTTAGAGAAACACCAAAGCTCAGGTGAGATTGTATCCCAAACCCCTTCTAGTCCAAGCCCTCATCAGCTACATTCCCAACAAGTGACAGCCCAGAATAACCCTGAATACACCCCGTGGTGCTGAGGTTATACGCTCTACAAAGTTCTACTTCAGTTTAAAGACATCCCATCTCATCTCCTCCTGCCCCAACCCTAGCTCTTCCTTCCATTCCTCAAGTGACAGTTTTGTGTCCTCTTACTATTGGGGTTCTCTGTACTTGCTCCTGTCTACCTATATCCTTCTTAAAGAATAATACTCAGAAATTAAACATATTAATCTAGGCGTGGCCTAGGCAGAGTAAAGTGGGATATATCCTACCTGCCTAGCTTTCTGTTTATGTTAATATTGTCACAATTAGATTAGCTTTAAACAACATTGGCAGCCATATCATATATTGATGGATGTATAACTTTAGTATCAACTTAAATGCTAAAGTCTTTCTTTTTTCACTTGTACTAACCCTTAGCTGCTCAATCATATATTGAGAAGATTAGTCTCAATCATTGATAAAATGTTACAAGCATTAGGTTTGAGCATGTGAAGTGTGTGATCAGTTAAGTGGTATTATCTTGGTAGATAGCTCCATCAGTTATAAGTCCATTTATTTTTATTGCTTTTCAGTTCAAGTTTCTCAATTTAGTATCTTAGGATAATACAAGAAATCTTGACATGCCTCTTGCTGCAATCCATTTACATATGTACACCCACCTCCTAATAACTTTTTAAAAAGCAAATAAAGATAGTAATTTTTTTTTTTTTGAGGTACCAGGGGCCGGGGACTGAACCTAGGACCTCGTATGTGGGAAGCTGGTGCTCAACCACTGAGCCACATCAGCTCCTATAATTTGGTTTTGTTGTTTGTTTGCTTGTTGTTGTTTTGCTTTTGTTTTTAGGAGGCACTAGGAACCTAACCTGGGACCTCGCATGTGGGAAGCAGGCACTCAACCACTTCAGCCACATCTGCTCCCAGTAATTTTAAGCTTCTCCTCTTTCACAAATTTTCACAAATTCTCAATAACCTATTCTAAGCTTGACTTAGTTCAATAAGAATTTTAACAATATGTCTATTGTGTCTAGGATCTACCCTCTTGTTGTTTTCTTCTATTCTCCCACTCTCCACAGTTCCTAAAAAATTACCTGAATAGTTTGACAATTGTTTTTGGCAAATGTACAGTATACTGGAAGTCATTTCTTCAGGCCAAGACATGTGAACTAATATAAATTCCCAAAGTTTTCATTCTAATTTCTTCACCTCTGTTGGCCTTTAGTTTAATACTACAAATATTTGAGGCAATTTTTAGTCCAAATATATATATATTTCCATTTGACAGAGACTTAGAAGCCAAATAAAAATTGGCTGCTATTGCTTTCTTCTATCAAGTGTTAACATTTTACTCTCAGTTGACTGGAAAAAAAAATAGCCCTAACCTTTCATTATTCTTCTCTTTCTGATTCTACCTGACATTTCTCCCCTTACTGCCCTGTGTGTTTTCCACCAAGCCCTGTGGGGCTTTGTGCTCTTGGCACAGATCTTAATGTTTCAGCCACTCTCCTGTTTTAGTCCTTGTTTGACTTTTGCTTCATTTTAACCCTTTCCTTCCTGATATCTACTTAGGGAAGTCATAATAAAGGAAATCCCACAAAGAATCAGAGAGTAGAAGAGAAATTAAGGGCCTAGTAATTCACAAAAAATTGGATAATGATATCATATAAAAGTCGACTCTGTGGTACTTCCTTTCTAGATATTATTCTCTCAGTCAAATTTGTTTATTACAATTTTCCCAACATTTAATAACTTCCTCCAAACATTTCACAAGGCAAGAAACATGGGGCATTTTCACCATCAATCTTTTTGAAGGTTCATCTCAACTGAATGCAATGTTATGAAGTTTCATCCCAGAACTATAAAAATGACAAATTATTCTTCCTCCTTTTTGTGTTCCATAATTACCAATAACCCAAATCACAAAAGGAGAATGGTTGACAGTGCCTTATGTGTAAATAAGTAAGTAGGTCAATTTCAATAATGATATGATAGGGATCCATCTTGCAATTTCTTAGCCACATATGGGAGTCATAAAAGTTGTACCTGATGAGGTGGTAGAACTGGCTACTTATCTGAGTATACCAGATGCAACCTGGTTTTTAAAAGTAAACTTTGTTCTGTATGGGTGCTGAAATTGGATATCCATTGAAGAAAAAAAAAGTTAGATCTATGAAATACAACTGTATTATGTAAACCAGGCTATTGCTTTTAGATCTTAAGACATTAGAGAAAGATTTTTTTTCTCTTGGTATTGGTTAGTATAATACCATCACTTCATGTGTTCAAACACAGAACACTGCAATCCACAGGGTTTTTTTTTGTTTTTTTCCTTTTCTTTTTTCTTTACTGGTCAATAAGACAAACACTTCATTTACTCTATAATGATCCAAAGGTTATATTGCTTTCTATGACAAGTTAATCTTTACTCTTGACATTTTCAGATGGCTTATTATCATCCAAATGTTTGAAATTTGAAGTTACAAAAGGAAATTTAAGGTAAAAAGTTTGAATATTGTTAGTGTGGTTACTTCAAGTAAGTTATATATGCAAATAAATATCACTGTTTAAAACTAAATAAAATCATTATATTATATGATATACAAGTTAATATAAAAATGTACTGCATTTTATTAAATAACAACATCATCAACTACAACCAGGAAATTAAAACCAAAAAGTAAAAATGTTCATATTATGACTTTTAATATCTATATCATTACAAAGTTTAGATTTCATTTCACGGAAGTCAGGAAATTCTATTCTGAGATTCCCCAAGAAACTGTAACTCTCACATAGATTACAACAGCTTCTTTCATTAGGAGCTCAAATCATGGAGTTCCTCCCAAGTGGATCCATCACTATGGAATGTAGTACTTCCTTTTCAAAAAGGAGTTGCACCTTGTTCTGTTCTTTTTCCTCCTAGAGGTACTGCATAGCAATCATATTTTGAAGTTTTTAATGACTTAAGAATTAGTACTCCGAATTACAACAGGTGATTGATGCAATGAGAACTTGTAACCCTTTCTTTAAATGCTAATGCAACCAAATAAAGTTATTCCACCTGGCCTATTATTTCCTTTTTGAGGCAAAGCCCTTTCACAATTGCTGTCTTGTTTCTAACAGCATGTAAAAGCTCTAGATCAGAACTCTTTAAAGGCTGGTCTGTGAGTCACAGCCTACCCTCAAACATATTTTTGTTTGTCCTATAATATGTTTTAAAGTGAATTTCAATTGGTAGCAAGCATTTAAAATCTGACACAATCATTTTTAGAAAGATCAATTTCTAGGCTTCTCTCTTTTTTTTTTTTTTTTAAAGATTTATTTATTTTATTACATATCTTCCCTCCCCCCGGCTGCGGCAACGCGCCGAGACTGGTCACTGCGCAGGCGCGGCTTTCCCCGCTTGTGGGCAGCTTCTGCTTCCATTCACGGCCGGCTCTCAGTTCGCGGGTGGCTGGCTGTGCTCCATTCGCGGGCGACCTGCCCTGCCCGTGGCGGCTTTTGCCCTGTCCGTGGCAGTTTTTTGCCCTGCCCACGGCGGCGGCTCTGGCCCCCCCATGGCGGCTTGCCATTCTCAAGGCGGTCTGCCTGCTAGGAGAGGTCCCCGGGAACCGAACCCAGGGCCTCCCATGTGGTATGCCGGCGCCCTATCCACTGGGCTATCCAGCCGGCCCCCTCTAGGCTTCTCTTGAAGCATGTGAAGCAGCCCTAGTTCTGCTTTCCCATGTGGCAAAAGTCACTTGAGTAGTCATTGCTTTCTTTTAGCTCCAGCTTTACCCTCCTTTTCAGTCAGGTAACCTACTTCCTTTTATCTTAAACCACCTTCCTTATATATGTTATCTGCCTGGTCCTTATCATTATTTGAGTTTATTCCATCTGAATAAATAACATCAAATATAAAGATAGTTATGGGATGCCCAGTCTGTCCCAAATTGCAAAATTTCAACCCCTTATGAAACATTCAAATATCAGGGTTGCTTTCCAACTATGGACTCTATTTTAGTCTTGTGCGATTGAATAGACCCTAGGAAAACACAAAAAATTTAGTATAGGGCCGGCCGTATAGCCCAGTGGATAGGGTGCTGGTATACCACATGGGAGGCCCCGGGTTTGGTTCCCGGGCACCTCTCCTAGCAGGCAGACCACCTTGAGAAGGGTAAGCCACCATGGGCGGGCAGAGCCGCTGTGGGCAGGGCAAAAAGCTGCCATGGACAGGGCAAAGCCGCCACAGGCAGGGCAGGTCACCCGTGAATGGAGCACAGCCAGCCACCCGCAAACTGAAGCAGAGCCGGCCATGAATGGAAGCATAAGCCGCCCACAAGCGGGGCAAAGCCACCTGCGCAGTGCCTGGTCTCGGCGCGTCGCCACAATGGGGGAAGACAAAGCAGACAGAGAGGAACACAAGAATGGACACACAGCAAGAACAAGCAGAAAGGGGGGAGGGGAATGTAATAAATAAATAAAAAATAAATCTTTAAAAAAAAATTAGTATATAGAACAAAGGGGACTATTATGTGTTGAATTGTGTCCACAAAAAGATATATTGATGCCTTAACCCCTAGTACCTCAGAATATGACCTTATTTGGAAATCGGGTCATCGCAGATGTGATTAGGTAGGTTAAGATGAGGTCATACTGAGTAGAGTAGACCCTTCATACAATATGACTGGTGTCCTTATAGGAAGAGAAGAAACATAGACACTGAGAGGAGAAAACCATTTGACAGATGACAGACATTCCGAGGAGAAGGCCATATGAAGATGGAGGCAGAGATTGAAACCAACACTATAGGCTAGAAGAGGCAAGGAAAGATTTTCCCCTACAGGTTTCAGGGGGAACACAGTCCTACTGACACTTTGATTTTAGACTTCTAGCCTCCAGAACAGTGAAAGAATAAATATGTGTTGTTTTAAGCCACCTGTTTGTGGTCCTTTGTTAAAGCAGTCCTAGGAATTGAATACAGGGGGTATATGAGAATAGGAACAGATTGACTAGTGGACAAAGGTACTTAGAACAGTACCATTTGAAGTAACGTTACTATCTCTTGAACTCTCCAAGTTCACTATTATCCTTTTGTGGCCCATGTCACTTTTGAAGGGTGCCAGTATCCCAGAAGCCTATCAGTTCTTTACTGTGGACTAACCTTTATTTATGTGGGGATTGTGAATTTCAGGGATGGGGTGGGATATATAAGGATATCTGTCCCCTGGGACTTGACTCATTTATAGGGAGGCTTCCAGCTGTTTACATCTTCTGTTGGAAGAAGAAACGTGTCTACCATGAGGGAACATGGCAAAGAACTTTGGAGTCAACTCAATCAAACATCATGCAAAGGAAATTTAGCAAATACCATTTAAGCCAGAGTTTGTAGGGAATAGCACACCAATTTGCTTTCTCTCCTAGAATGAAATGTGCAAAAAAGTTGAATTTTTCTTACTGGCTACCGGACAAAAGCCTAATTTTCCCTTCAGTTTAGTGCTTTGTCAGCTAATGAATCTCCTATTTTCTTGGATTTTTTCTTCATTCCTGATCCATGTTGGATCTCCTTTCCCAGATTTGGACTGTTTCCTTTGAGAAAATGGATAGGGTGTATTCAAATTGAGGTGAGTGTTTGACCTGGCAACTGCAACTAAGGAACACACTTGGTTTTATAGAAGTGTAGATACAAAATATTGAATTGCACACTAGTGTAATACTGTACCAGCTTAGAAGAAGACTCCTTAGGATTACAAGACTATTTGTTTGGGTTCCACAATTCAGAATTTGTATTTCTAATACAAATTGAATGAATTTCAGATGTGGCTGGATCAGAAATTTACTTCTGCTTTAATTTTTTAAAAGGGGGATAGTTAAGTAAATGAATGCAACATTTGGTAATCAAATTTATGTTCTAAACATGACTTCTGGAGAATTTATTTTAATTACAAAAAAGAAAATTTTCATAGGTCCCTCTTTGCATTTACTTGCAAGCATATATGCTAATTATAAATATTATTATTTATTCATGAAACCAGTTAATTAAAAGATATATACCAGATAGCAATTGATCAGGCTGGTTTTGAGTAATAATGTAAACTTAAGATTATAAAAGTGAATTTATTTTTATTTTTTATAAGATAGTGTAAATGATAATATTTTATAATTATAAATTATAGTATATGTAATTATAGTATTTTTAATAGCATAGTAAATTATAACATATAGCATACAATATATATTGACAGTATGGTATATAAAACAGTTTACTATAATTATATACTATAGTTTTACTGTAGTTTAGTATAGTATCTAATTATAGTAAATTATAGTATATATGTAATTCAGATTACCATACCATATATTTAGAAGGGACATTTACCAGTCTAGCCTATGCTAACAAATTTTATTTTTCAAAACCAAATTCATTGCCTTAACTTCAAAACTTACTATTCTTTCCGTAATCTTTAATTCTGTTAGAAGCATCTTTGTCAACTTTGAAACAAGTCTGTAATCCCTTCTTGAAAACTTCAGAGCCAAATGTGTTTCAGAATTTAGAAGTTTTCTAACATTAGAACGTTATTGTATGTGCACTGTATATTATCTAACACTCTTAGAGAAACCTGGGGTACACTGTAATCAATCCATCATTATTTCTGCAGTAAACATATATATTTTCACAACTAAGGATTGTTAAAGAACATACATGTGCACACATTTGTTCAGGTTAGTTTTTGCTACCAAATGAGTTTGCCACAAATTTAGAAAAAAACTTTGGTTAAGCCTATAAAAAAATCTTTTTTTAGAGATTTGGATTTTGGAATTGGGATCATGGACTGTATCTTCCTCAAACCCACTTGTGGCATGTCATCCTCACACTGAAAAACTTTAATGCCTCTCACTACCTACAGAAGAAAGCTTTCCCCCTTTTAAGCATTATTCTTGCTAGGACTCCCATATTTGCAACCTATCAACTTTTCCAGGCTCTTCCCCCAAAAGCATGTTCTCCACTCCAGCCAAACTTAACTTACTAGAGTTCCTGAGCATACCTTCCACCTCTTTGGCCTTTTTCCAGAGGCCCCAGTTCCATGCCCCAGCTAATGTTCCATTGTCCTATTCATCCTTCCTCACTCACCTCAAACTCCAGCTTATTTATAGGAGCCTTTCTCCGTTCCCCAGTCAGAATGTACTTAAATAGCATACTGCTTGCACCTCTAATCAGAGTGCCAATTTAGTATATTTTCCATTTGAGTTGGTGTTCATGTGGTAACCTTTCTCCCCACTAGTTTTAAACCACTACAACCTCTTTTACTTGGCATATAATGTGTGTTTGAGACATTCGTCACATGAAAGAATTCATAATGTAGTTAATTTCTGTCTCTCTCTCATCAATCTGACCTCCCCAAGGAATCCTACATCCTTCAGTAATGGCCATTACCCTTATCCTGACCTTCCCCCAAATAGAGAAAAGGGTCCATATCCCATGGGAGAGTACTTAGAACAAGGCCTAATCTCAATATTCCAGATACAAATGTCTTTGGAAAAGGAAAATATATATTCTGTTTGGTTCCAGTCTTCATCTTGATGGTATTATTCAGGAAGGAAAGGTGTCAGTGCCTTTGAGAGTAGCCAGGTGCCATAGGTCTAAAGGGCTACTCCTATTCATTCTGCAGGTTTCAGTAAATATGACTTCCTTGGGGAAGGTGCCCCTGAATAGCTGACTTGAGTTAGGTCCCATTTCTATGCACTCCCATAGCTTTTGTTTTTATAACAATCATCATACTCACTTATTTGGTATGAATCTCAATCCACAAACTGAGATAACAAATAGGACTTAATTTTCTGTAACAACCTAATTTCAGAATCTGAGCCTCCATTCTTCTGAACTGACCAAAGGGGAAAAATCTGTCTCTTTGGGATTTCCACACTTCCCTCCTCCTTTAGGACTCTGGGCTCTTCTGTAGTATCAAATTCTTTGAGGGTGGTAGTTGGGGTGGGGCTGTCTGGTCTTTGGTGATCAATATCTGTGTGGCAGGAAATCGTTCTGCCATTTCTGTGCCATGCTTCAGGCTGCCCACAGCCTTG
>PVKH010031250.1:0-12357 GCA_004027955.1 Chaetophractus vellerosus
AAACATGGAGCGGAGCCGCCCGTGGGAACGGAATGGAGCCACCCTCGAATGGAACGAGCCACCGCCTGGAGGGCCGACTCGGCGCGTCGCCGCGGGGACGGGGGGAGACAAGAAGCAGACATAGAAAAACACAGAAGAATGGACACACAACAAGAGCAAGCAGAAAGGGGGGGGGATATGTAATAAATAATAAATAAATAAATAAATAAATAAAAATAAAAAATAAAAAAGAATGTTGCTTGTACTGATATCTATGACTCCCTTAAAATTTTCAACTTGTGCTTCATATATTTTGGAGCTTGGCTATATAAATATATATATATGTATATATTTTTTTATTTAAATGCTCATATATATATTTAATTGCCTACATTAAATTGAATGATTTCACAGTAACACAGTTTTTCATGTGTTTACTACTTTTCCCATGTATTCATGAATATGACTCCTCCTTTCCCCATAACACATCTGTATTTGGACCAGGAGCTCTAAACTGAATTGTGGATTCCTGAGGCTGTTACTAAGAAGAGATCATTTTTGCATTCATCCTTGTGTGTTCTATTCAGCTTAGCGTTCCATTCAGGAGAATTCTATTCCAAGATTTCCCTGCCACCTGGCTCCCTTGCCAGCCCACCCTAAAACAATGGACAATGAATATTTTCAAGCCACAGCCTCAGGGAATCCCGATGGTGGGTCAGGGGCAAGCTGAATATCAATGCCAGGAAACCAGCACCACCAGATGGTCAAATTTCTCTGGACCTGCAAAGAACATGGGGAAGCTAGCCTGCTCTTGCTGATTTTGGCAACCTCTCCCCAGGGCCATGTTGGAAATAGGGATATAGATGCTATTTTCACACACTTTGAACAGGTTTTGCATCCCTCGACAAGTAAGGATTTGTCTGGTGTCAGGTGTCACATGGGATTGGGTAGAAGTCGTCCTTATTGTGGTGTAATCTCATTTTTGTGTTGGGTTCTTCTTTGCGCTTTGGCTGACTGCAGTCTGTGGGGGACATTTTGCAAACTAGGGGGTTTCCTGAGTAACCTCTTTAGGATTGAAGAGCAGTTTAATTCAAATTCACCTCTCTTTGAGGCTGCCTCTGACACCTTGTCCTTATTAGCAATTCTTTGGGAGCAGTTATGATGGGGGATGAGAGTACTGCTAGACCTGTTTTGAGTAGACTTACAAACAGCAGGAATCTTTCTTTGGATTGAGCAGTGGCAGCCATAAAATCTTTGTAAATGAACTACCATATCTGGACATTTTTCTCCATGTTCCTTGTCATTCTGTCACTCCCTCCTCTGCCCCACTCACATTTGGCTGGCTTTTCTGATGCAGAAGGAAAGAGTGGTGTGATGATCAGGATTCTGTACATTTCTTCCCAGAAAATAAACACCTGTTTTTAGTTGACCCAGGAATGCAGGGCGCATACATCATTTTATTTGTGCACTTTCCCATGCATTGTCATTTATTAAAATAGACCATCTGGGTCCATGCTATTTCCTTGGGGATACTGTTGAAAAAGATTTTGCGATTTTGATTGAGTGTGGTCTGCAGTAATTCATTCGCTTAAGTTGTGCAGAATTCTGAAATAAGATTTTGACAATCCAGAACTGAATATGCAATAAATGAAAATAAAATCACTAAAACAGTAACTGATGTCATACTTACAGATTACATTGTCCAATACTTAGGGCAGTAATATACAAAACAGAATCATGTCATCATTGATATCAGTGATGTAGAATTATTAGTACCATTTGAATGTTTCTTCCTCTACAGGGTATTAATTATCATGGATTATATGACATCTAACCTGACCTTACACTCTCACTCTCTATACATTTTTAAAAATATATTTTTGTTCTATAAGATGTGGATCATCAAGTAGTGTACACCTGGAAGCTATTTGTTCACAGAATGATTTAAACCATAAAATAAAACAGATGTATTAATATCGCCAATCTTCTCAGACTGCTCCATAAGTTCTTGGGTATTTCTCAGGCTCATGTGTAGGAGACCACTTTTCTTGAGTTAATGTTTCTCTGGAAAGAAATTTCACACTGCATTTAGTGGTTATTTTTCATTTTATTTATGGTATTATTAGAGCAGTGGTTTACTGAAAAATTCTTGCAGGAAATAGAGAATTTTGTATGGCCCAAACTTACTTTCCTTATCATTTACCTTTTATATTGCTATCTTTCCTTATTGATATTTTGTCAAAGGGTGAATCCTTTATTCAATGTGGTGTATTGAATTCTCCTATTAGTAACTTACAGCTATCTATGTCTCCCTTCAATTTTTCAAACTTTGCTTCTAGTATTATTTTTGTTTTGTTTTTATTTATTTTTAATTAACTAATTTTTTTAAAAGGTACATCAATTACATAAATGTTACACAAAAATTTTAGGGGTACCCATATGCCCCACCTCCAACACCTCCCTCAAACTCCCACATATACATTCTTCATTACTGTGGCACATCACATGCAATAGATATACACATTTTGGGGCTTGCCACAAAGCATGCACCATAGTTCACATTGTAGACCACATTCTCTCCCACACAGTTGTTTATGTCATGTATTGACATAAAGTGGACTATATCTCTCATTGAATATCACTCAGGATAATTCCCAAGTCCTGAAAAAGTCCCTGTATTACAACTGCTTTTCCCTCTCTCTGCCCCCAAAGTGTCAAGTGGTCACTGGCTCCTATAATTTTGTGATTACTTCCATTTCATGAATCACAGTAAGTCTATAACAGAATACCAGTAAGTTCACTCTAGTTCACAGCTCTAGCCCCAATCATGAGATGTCTGGGTTGGTGATATCCCCTCCACCTCCAAGTGAGAGGGGGCTTATATCCCATGGATATGATGGCTAGATTATCCTGCCTGCAGCAGCAGACACTCTCCATTTCCTGGGATAGCCATTGTCCACAATCATATCCCCACTACATGTCCTGGGTGAGACCATTCAGTTGCATAGAGTAGGAGTTGCAGCTCCCCTGAGCATTTGGACCCAGCTGGCACATGGACAATATACTCTTTTCTCTGGAAGTACACTTAAAACTCTGGCATCACATATAGGTTTCAATAGAAGAGATAGATGGACCATGTGCAGAGAAGACATATTTCAGTCAGACTCTGTCACTCTCAGGAGCAAGGGTTCCAAATTAGGGCCCACTGATAAGGCACCAAACTCTGGGGCTATATGCCCTGATATAGGACCTGGTTGTCTCCAGAGTCCTCAGGAACCCCTCTATTTGGGGTGATATCTGCATCGGAAACCTATGAGGTTCTACTGAGATGTACAAAAATGTTACCTCTGGGATGATATCCCAACTCATTTTGAAGTCTCTTTGCCCTATGAAGTCATTTGCCTTTACCATTTCCCACTTTGATTTGAAGTCTTTTTCCAGTCATACTGCCAGTTGGCACTTGTTAGTAATCCCTCATTGCCAGGGAGGCTTATCCCTGGGAGTCGTGTCCCACACTGGGAAGAAGGTATTGCATTTATATGCTATGTTTGTCTTAGAATGAGGTCACATTTGAGCAACAAGGAGGCTCTCAAAAGGCAACTCTTAGGCAACCCATAACAGTAGGCTGTTTCAATTTCAAGAGCAAAGCTCATAAGGCTAGTTATCAATAACAAGGGCCCATCCATGTATCACCCTCCTTTGTGAGACACTGATCTTGCACTTGGGGGTTGTTGCTAATCTCCTGGAGACTATGGAAGAGCTCTCCAGAATGGAAATTCAGTATTCTCTCATTTATTGAGTAATTCTCCAGATGATGACCATGCCCAATGAGCATTTGAACAATTTTATATAGCTTTTATGTATGTTCAGGTGAACTTTCTCCCATGTACAACCAACCCTGGCACCCCCCACCAATGATCCTCTCCTATCCCTGTTGTAACCCTTCTGTGATCCAAAGATTCCAAAGGTGAAGTCATAACATAGCCAAATACAATTAATCAGAAAATGAAATAATAATGATATTTAAATGTAAGAGATAAAATATATGAAAACTTAAAAAATAAAAAAATAAAAAAATGAAAAAATAAAATAATATTAAAGGATTGGCTTATTCAAATCTGTGAAAAAATTGAAGCCCAATACAGATACACCCCCCAAAATGACCCCTGACCAACATCCCAAAACTGTGACACCTCTCTGTCACATTGTCACAAGAGCATTCTCACCTCTGCACTTCCAAGCACACACACACATGTCTGAAGTGTTCACCTGGTCCCTCTTCTGCCACCCCCAGAGCATCCCTGGCACTCCCAATCTACACTTCTCAATGCACCCACCCACCAAACCTGCCCCAACAAACTCAACAATATCACTATCCACCTCTCCTATCCCCCCAACATGCAAAAACACTCCATCACCTCAGCACAGATTACATCCCTATGGATGATGTTCCAAAATATTCTCTTCTCTTTCTCTTTCTTGTAAACATGTCTTTCAGACCCTAGTTCTCAGGGACTGCTCAATTTCCTTAATTCATATCAGTGAAGTCATGTACTGTTCATCCTTCAGTGCCTGGCTTGCTTCACTCAACATAAGGTCTTCAAGATTCAACCTTGTTATCCTGTGTGTTAGCACATTATTCCTTCTTACTGCTATGTAATATTCCATTGTGTGTTTTTACTGCATTTTGCTTATCCATTCATCTGTTGATGTGCCCCTGGGTGGATTCCAACTTTTGGCAATAGTGAACAATGCCACTATGAACATGGGTGTACATATATCTGTTCATGACTTTGCTTTCAATTCTGTACCCAGGAGTGGAATCAGTGGATCATATGGAAGATCTATAGTCCATTTCTGGGGGAACTGTCAAAATGTCCTCCACATTGCTGAATCATTACACAATGCCACCAGCAGTGGATGAGGGTTCCCATTCCTCCATATCCTATCCAATAATTATGATCTGCTGTTTTTTTAATAGCTGCCATTCTAATGAATGCAATATGGTATCTCATTGGAGTTTTGATTTGCATTTCTCCCATAGCTAGAGATGTCAAGCATTTTTTCATGTGCCTATTAGCCATTTGTATTTCCTCCTTAAAGAACTGTCTTTTCAAGTCACTTGCCCATTTTTAAAATGGGTTGTTATTCTTTATTTTTGAGGTGTCAGATCTCTTTATATATGCAGGATATTAGGCTCCTATCAGATACATGGTTGCCAAATATTTTCTCCCATCTTTTGATTTTCTTGATAATGTCCTTTAAGGTGCAAAAGTTTTCAATTTAGAAGTGATCCCATTTATCTATTTTTTCTTTTTCTGCTCCGCTTTTGGTGTGAAGTCCATGAAATCATTTCCTATTACAAGGTCCTGTAGATGCTTCCCTACATTATTCTCCAAGGTTTTTATTGTCGTGACTCTTATATTTAGATCTTTCATCCATCTTGAGTTGATTTTCATATAGGATGTGAAATGGTGTTCCCCTCTCATTCTTTTGCAAATGGATATCCAGTTCTCCCTGCACCACTTGTTGAAGAGGCCATTCCATCCCAACTGAGAGGGCTTGGTTGCCTTTTAAAATTTTAGGTCACTGTATTCCTGAGGATTAATATCAGAACTCTCAATTTGGTTCCACTGGTCAATGTTTCTATTCTTGTGCCAATACCATGCAGTTTTCACCACTGTAGCTTTGTAGTATGTTCTGAAGTCAGGTAGTGTGATACCTCCAACTTCATTTTTCTTTTTCAATATATCTTTGGGGATTTGGAGCCTCTTGCCTTTCCAAATAACTTTTGTAGTTAGTTTTTCCAATTCCTTAAAAAATACAGTGTTTATTTTTCTGGGGGGGTTTGCATTAAATTGACTAATTAGTGTGGGTAGGATTTACATCTTGATGATGTTTAGTTTTCCTATCCATGAACAGGGAAAATTCTTCCAATTTTTTTTCTTCTTTGATTTCCTTTAAAAATGTGTGTAGTTTTCTCTATATAAGTCCTTTGCACTTTTAGTTAAATTTATACCTAGATATTTGATACTTTTTCTTACTTTTGTAAATGGTATTTTTTCCTGATTTCCTCCTCAGATTGATCATTATTGGTGTACAGAAATGCTACTGAGTTTTCATCATTGATCTTATAGCCTGCGATGTCACTGAACTCCCTCATAAATTTTAGAAAGTTTGTTTTAGATTTCTTAGGGCTTCCATGTCATCTGCAAATAATGAAATTTTTACTTCTTCTTTTCCATCTGCCCTTTATACTTTTTATTGCCTCAAAGCTAAAGCAAGTAATTCCAAGACAATGTTAAATAAGAGTGGTTATAGTGGACATCCTTATCCCATTAGTAATTTCAGATGGAAGGGTTTTAGGATTTCACAATTGAAGATGATGATAGCTTTGGTTTTTTCATATATACACTTTTTCATGTTCAGAAAGTTTCCTTCTATTCCTATCTTTTGCAGTGTTTTATTAGGGAAGTGTGCTATATTTTGTCAAATGCTTGTTCTGCATATGTAGAGATGATAATTTCATTTTTTCTTTCAATCTGTTTATGTGGTGTATTATTTTCCTTGATTTTCTTATTTTGAAATATCCTTGCATATCTGGGGTGAAACCCACTTGGTCATGGTGTATACTGATTTGGATATGTTGTTGCATGTGATTAGCAAGAATTTTGTTGAGGATTTTACCATCTAGGTTCATTATGGAAATTGGTACATATTTTTACTTTCTTGTGGCGTCTTTGTTTGGCTTTGGTATTAGGGTAATGTTGGCATTGTAGATCGAGTTAGGCAATGTTCCTATCATTTCTATTTTTTGGAAGAGCTCAAGCAGAATTGGTGGTAGTTCATTCCAGAATGTTTGTTTGGAATCAGCTGTGAAGCCATCTGGTCCTGTGCTATTCTTAGTTGGGAGGTGTTAATGACTGAGTCTAATGCTTTACATGTAATTGGAATGTTGCATTCATCAATTTGTTCTTTTGTCAGTGTAGGCTGCTTGTGAGTTCCTAGGAATTTGTTCATAACCTCTAAATTATCATTCTTGTTGGCATATAATTTTTCAAAGTATCCTTTTATGATACTCTTTATTTAGGTGGGGTCATTAGTGATATTCACTCCTTCATTCTTTATATTGTGTATTTCCACCTGCTCTCTCTTTTTCTTTGTTAGTCTGGCTAAGGGATTGTCAATTTTATTGAACTTCTCAAAGAACCAGCTTTTGGTTTTGTTTATTTTTTCTAGTGCTTTCTTATTTTTATTTCATTTAGTTCTGCCCTAATCTTTGTTATTTCTTTCATTATGCTTCCTTTGGAGTGATTTTGTTGTTGTTTTTTCAATTTTCCAGGTGCAGTTAATATTTCAATTTTAGCTCATATTTCTTCTTTAATATAAGCATTTGGAGCAATGAATTTCCCTTTCAGCACTGCTTTGGGTGCATCCTATAGGTTTTTATATGTTTTGTTGTCATTTTCATTCGATTTGAGATAGTTACTCATTTCTTTTGAGAGTTCCTGCTTGGCCCACTGTTTGTCTGTATTAGTCAGCCAAAGGGGTGACTTCACAATATACCAATAATTGGTTGTTTTTTATAAAGGGTATTTATTTGGGGTAGATGCTTTCCATTATCAGGGCTCAAAGCATAAATTCTTCCCTCACCAAAGTCCATTGACATGAGTTGGAGGAAGACAGCTGCTGACATTTGCCAGGGATCAGTCTTCTTGGTTAACCTGGGGCCGTGTTTCTCCCTGGCCTTAGTTCTGCTATTTCCTCCACAAGGCCAGCTCTAGAATAACAGGCAAATGGCTCACTTTTCTACTCCTGGGGCATTCTTTTCAACATCAGAACTTCTTCTCAAAAACTGCTTCTCAAATCTGCTTCCTCTCTCTTTTGCCTTGCCTTTTATACTTGAGACCACACACTGAGGTGTGAGGCTCAATGTCCTGTTTATTGGCACAGTTAATGCCCTAATCATATCCTAATCATGCCCAGATTAAGAGATCAGTTTACAAGCATGATTCAATTCTTATTTTTGTAATTCATAATTACATAAATTTGTCAAACCATTACACTCCACCCTCTGAATTCCAAAAATACATTACAATATTCAAAAAACTGTAAATCAGTAACAATTGCAAGTACAAAATCATATCAAAATCAGTTCAAAGAAATAGAGTTTGTCTTCAGGCAAAGTCCTTTCTGGCTGTAGAACTCTGAAACTTACAAAACAATTTAACTGCTTCCAATACACAAATGGAAAGTAAAAGGAAGAACATTTCCATTACCATAGGAGAAATTGGGATGTTAAACATAAGTACTGGATTCTCTATAGTTCAGTAAACCTGCAGGCCATCCTTCATTCAATTTCAAAGTCTGAGGCATTCTTAAGATGATGGTTTCTTCTCCTTGGGTCCTCATGGGAACCCACACTTTCCACAGTCTTGCCCAACAGCCACTTTTTTGGTTCCACCTTCATCAAGCATCTGGGTGTTGACCAAGCTCCAGACCTCATCCTCCAAGTGTGGTGGTGTGATTTCCACATCTTACCCAATCTTTGCGTTAGAGTCTTAACACCCCTAGTACAGTGAGGTGAAGACAACATTCCCTCTAACATTTGGCATACAGGCTGAAATCTCTCAGAGCATTGAGTTGACCACCTGGCCTTCCCTAAACTTTGGCATACAGGTTCAAACCTTTCAGTACGATGGGTTGACCACCTGACCTTCTCTAATCTTTGGGGGACAGGAGCATCCCTCTCAGACATATGAGGTGCTGACCTTAATCATCTTTATCTTTGAGGAATGTGCTCCACCCTCTCTGCACCCTGGGGTGGAAAAACTCTCCCAGAACATTGGGTGGGAACATCCACCTTCTTGAACTGCTCAGGAAAACTCATCCTCTGGACACGTGTGGGGTGCTTCTCTTGGCCCAAGGTGATGTCTTATTTCCAGATCTCAGCTTCCATGGTATTCTCTTTAAAGCTCTTTGTCTTTCAATATCTCCTTTCCACATCCTTTTCAGTCCAAGTGAACACTGGTTTTGTTCATACAGCTCTCTCAAAAACTTTGTTGGTTTAGCATGCAGGAAGCAGGGGTACCAGCCATCAGACAGTAAGACTTTCTACAAGTCTTTCTGAGATAACTGCATCTTCAATTCTGATTTACAATTTCCAGGTTTAGCTAAATCTTCAAATGGTTCAGTTTCATTTGGAAACTTGATTTCCAGGAAGTTGGAATTTCTGGGATCAGTTTTTGTATGCTTTGTGTCCAGAAGTTCAGTCCTTAGTGTATTTTGCTCATCTAGCATTTTGCTATAAGCTGCAAGAAGAATCCAAGCCACATTCTCCAGGTTTACTTTAGAATATACTTCAGCTAAATGCATAGGCTCACCATTTTCAAATTATGCCTTCCATGTAACACCAGGAGTTAGTCTTGCTAAGTTTTCTGCAACTTTAAAACATGGATTGCCTTTCCTCCAGTTTCCAATAATAGTTTCATCCTTTATTTCCAAAGCTCCATAAAATGTCTCTTTAGCATCCATCTCGCAATTGTTTCCTTCTAAGGCCTTATCAAAAAGAACTATAGGCTCCATATTCCTACAAACAGTCTCTGCAAAGCAATCGAGGCCTGTTCTTTCAAGCACTTCACAATTCCTCCAAAAAGTATCCCTTACCCATTTATAAAACTTTTCCAACATTTTGGCTATTACAAAAGCACTTCCCCACTCCTTTTTACCAAATTCTGTATTTGTCAGCCAAAGGGGTGCCTTCACAATATACCAATCATTGGTTAGTTTTTATAAAGCGTATTTCTTTGGGGTAGATGTTTACAGTTACCAGGCCACAATGCATAAATACTTCCCTCACCAAAGTCCATTGGCACGTGTGGGAACAGGACAGCTGTTTACATTTGCCAAGGTTCAGGCTTCTTGGTTTCCAGGGCTGCATTTCTCTCTGGACTTAGTTCCTGTTTCCTCCACAAAGTCAGCTGTAGAATATCAGGAGAATGGCTCACTTTTCTACACCTGGGGCATTCTCTCCAACATCAGAACTGCTTCTCATAAACTGCTTCTCAAATCTGCTTCATCTGTCTTTTGTCTTGCTTTTTATGCTTGAGACCACACACACTGTGGGGTGGGGCTCAACATCCTACTGACATGGCACAGTCAATGCCATAATCATAGCCTAATCATTCCCAGATTAAGAGATCAGTTTACAAGCATGATTCAATTTATATTTTTGGAATTCATAATTACATAAAACTGTCAAACCATTACATTGTTGAAGAGTGTGTTGTTTAACTTCAATATCTTCCTGCCTAATCTTGTTCTCTGGCACATAGTGATTTCCAATTACACCCCAATGTCATCAGAGAAATTACTTTCTATAATTTTAGTCATTCTGAATTCATGGAGAGTTCTTCTCTGGCCTAATATGTGGTCTATCTTTTCATATGATACATGAGTGATCCAGATGAATGTATATCCTACTGTATTTGGGTGTGGCATTTTGCATATGTCTATTAGGCCCCGCTCCTCTAATGTATTATTCAGAGTCTTTGTTTCTTTACTAATTCTCTGTCTATATTTCTGTCTAATGGTGATAATGGTACATTAAAATCCTCTACTATAATTGTAGAAGCATTTATTCCTCCACTTAGTTTTTCCAGTGTTTGCCTCACATATTTTGAGGCCCCCTGATTATGTGCATACATGTTTATGATTGTTCTCTCTTCTTGAAAGATTACCCCTTTTACTAATATTTAGTATACACTAATATATGGTGTCCATCTTTGTTATGATATTTTTGCATTTAAAGTCTATTTTTTCTGATATTAGGATAGAAACTCCTGCCCTTTTTTGTAACTGTTTGCTTGTAAAATTGTTCTCCAGCCATTCACTTTCAGCTTCCTTGAATCCCTGGGTCTAAGGTGGATTTCTTTTTTTTTCTTTCTTTTTTTTTTTAAGATTTATTTATTTTTATTACATATCTTCCCTTCCCCCCTTTGCGGCGACGCGCCGAGAATGATCACTGCGCAGGCGCGGCTTTCCCCGCTTGTGGGCGGTCTCTGCGTCCGTTCACGGCCGGCGCTTGCTGCAGTTCGCAGGCGACCTGCCCTGCCCGTGGCGGCTCTTGCCATGTCCGTGGCAGCTTCTTGCCCTGCCCACGGTGGCTCCGGCCCACCCATGGCGGCTTGCCATTCTCAAGGCGGTCTGTCCGCTAAGAGAGGTCCCCGGGAATCGAACTCAGGGCCTCCCATGTGGTATGCCGACGCCCTATCCACTGGGTTATCGAGCCGGCCCCTAAGGTGGATTTCTTGAAGACAACATATAGATGGGTCATGTTTCCTTATGCATTTCTGCCCTCTGCTGAGCTCTGGGGGTCCAGATGGGGAAGGAAGAGACAAGGCAGAGATTGCCTGATATCTTGCTTCAGCACATGGCAGCTGCCTTGAGCAAGAAACCTCCTATGGTGCCTTGAATTGGAATTTTCATGAACTTGAAACTGTAAACTCTTACACCAAATAAATACCCTTTATAAAAGCCAACACATTTCTGGTGCTGTGCATTGGTAGCCCTTTGGCAAACAAAAACACTGCAACTTATCATCAGTGTAATTCGATTGGATTAATTAGGACTTTCAATTGTAAATTCAACAAACCTAGAGAGAGTTGAAAAGAATTTACAGGCTCATGAAACATGAATGTTATGGAGTAGTGTGCTTGACCCAGACATTCTAATTCACACTTAAAACAAAATCCAAGTTCCTTTCTCTGGAGTAAATTCTGGTTCCTATTCACTGTCTTTGATTCCTTCTCCTCATATTACCTATACCACTCCAGGTTTAATAATGTTCCAGAAATTTCTAGAATACATTGTTATTTAATCTTTATAGCTATGTCTCCCTGGAATACTTAGTCTTAGTATGGCTTCCTTCTCCTTATGTCTGAGTTTTCTGCTCAGATGTCACTTCCTCAGTGAGACTCCTTTGGCTTCTCTATCTAAAACAGACGATGTATCTATTATCTATTGCTGTATATCAAACCACCCAAAAGGTTAGTGGTTTCTAACAACCATTTTTTTAACTCATAATTATGTTTGTCAAAATTCAGGCAGTTTGGCTCAGCTCTATGTGAGGTTGGCTAGGTGGATGGGCTAGCCTTGGAGGACCAATGCACCTTCAGTTACATGCTTAGGGTCTTGGTGTTGGCTACCAGATGGGTACCTCAAATATTCTCCATTTCATTTATCTCCTCCCTTGATCTCTTACCTGCTGGAGCAGAAAATGTGCAGAATTGATTCTCTAAGGGATCTTAACTGAGTCACATACTCTATTTGGAAAGGATTGCTGTATCCAGGAAAAGTAAGGAGCTCTGATTGGCCAAA
>PVKH010031251.1:0-12360 GCA_004027955.1 Chaetophractus vellerosus
TATCTTTTATATGTATATATATTTCTCCCAGCACTATTTGTTGAATAGACTGTTCTTGGCCAATGGATTTTTAACAAGGATGCTAGGTTCATGGAGTGGGGAAAAGAATAGTCTTTTCAACAAATGATGCTGAGAAATAATATCCACATGTAGAAGAATAAAGTTAGACCCCTAACTCACACCATATACATATATAAATGTATCAAGAACCTAAATATAAGATAATAATATCTACAAAACCCTTAAAAGATAATATAGAGGAAAATCAACATGACCTGGGATTCAGCAATGGATTCTTGGATATGACCCAAAAGCACAAGCAAGGAAAGAAACTATAGATAAATTTGATTTCATCAAAATAAAAAACTTTTGTGCATTGAAGGGGAAATTATCAAGAAAGTGAAAAGACAATCTACAAAACGGGGGAAAACAGCTTCAAACCATACATCAGATAAGAATTTAATATCCAGAATATGTAAAGAACTCCTACAACTCACCAACAAAAAGACAAACAACCCAATTTAAAAATGGGCAAAGTACTTGAATAGACATTTCTCCAAAGAAGATATACAAATGGCCAGTAAACACATGAAAAGATGTTCAACATCATTTGCTCTAGGGAAATGCAAACTAAAACCACAATGAGATACCACTTCATATCCACAAGGATGGCTATTATTTTTTAAGTGGAAATTAAAAAGTGATAGAAAAAATATATTCAAAATTAATAAAAATATTTTAAAAAGTGATAGGATGTAAAATTGTGCAGCCATTGTGAAAAGTAACATGGCAGCTTCTCAAAAAGTGAAATATAGAATTACCAATTGCCCTGGAAATCCCACTTCTAGGTATATACCCAAAGATAGTGAAAACAGGGTCTCAAACAGATATGTACACTGATGTGAATAGCATCATTATTTGCAATAGCCAAAAGCTAGAAACAACCGACATGTCCATCAACAAATGAATGTATAAATAAAATGTAGTACATGCACACAATGGAATATTATTAAACCATAGGGGAAAAATGAAGTTATGAGACATGCTTCAACATGGAAGGGACTTGAAAACATTATGGTCAGTGAAATAAGCAAGACACATAAGGATAAAATTGTATGGTATCTGGGAATGCAGAATGGTATAGCTACTGTGGAGGACTGTTTGGCAGTTCCTAAAGAAGTTGAATATAGACTTGCTGCGTGACCTGGCAACACAAATACTGGGTATATACCTAGGAGAACTGAGAGCAGTGACACGAACAGATATCTGCACACTGATGTTCATAGTGACATTATTCATGATTGCCAAAAGTTGGGAACAACCCAGGTGTCCATCAACAGACGAATGGATAAACAAACTGTGATCCATTCACACAATGGAATAATATGCAGCTGTAAGAAGAAATGAAGTCATAAAGTATATGACAACATGGATGAACCTAGAGGACTTTATGTTGAGCGAAGCAAGCCAGACATGAAAGGACAAATACTGTATGAATGCGTTACTATGAACCAAACATATTGTGTAACATATTGTTTGATTCAAAAAAATTTTTATATGTATCCAGTACATTTAATTGAGAAATGTATATATTTATTCATCTGTGTTTACTTTTTAGTTTTTAATTGTTTGTATTTTCAATTATTAAATGCACAAAATAAAGTAAAAACATTATATGGTATCACTTATAAGAGATCACTAGAAATAGCAAATTCACAGAGATAAAAAGCAAATTAGAGGTTACTGGGGGAAGATGGGAGGGGGAAAGTGGGGTGTTTGTAAAAAATAATAATAATCAATCAATTGCATATCTATGTAATAGCAACTGTAAATTGAAATTTTTAAAAATAAGGTTTACAATAACACCAAAATATTTAAATAGGTATAAATCTAACAATAACAAAAAAGAAACCCACCCCATCACTTATTAGTTATGCAGTGTTTAACTTCTTTCTCCTCTGTGAGTTCATCTTCCCTACCTTATAATTTAGTTCAAGGATTAAATGAGATAATACATGTAAAGGATTTAGTATAGCGACAGGCACTAGCAAGCATTAAATATCAGCCTGGGTCTCCAAGGTTGTGGGCTTATCCTCTTAGAACCCCTGGTTGAGGAAGAAAGTCATTAGTCCTTGAAGTTTGACCTCCACTTATCTGAGGTCAGGGGATTGAATGGCAGATTTGCTTCGGGTCCTTTGTAAATTTATAAAATTTATAAGAATCTTCGTGGAGTTGGTGCAAAATAGAATTACAGGAAAATGTCTGCAGAATTAAAATTGAGAAGTGATGCTATCGTTAGAGTCATGTTAGCTGTTTTCATTGAAACAACTCTTCATTTTAAAAAGAATCTTGCACACCGTGACCAAACATTTCCTAGAAGCCATTGCTGACGGGGCGGATTTGGTCATTCGGTGCTGTGGGTACACACCTTTTGTCTCCAGGAAGCTTGGTTTGGGGCCAGGTCAGGCTGAGCTGCAGGCATGCAAAGCAAACCAGAACGGGCAGAGAAAGCAGCCTGAGGGCTGTCCTGTGGGCTGTGAGTGTGTGAAAGCTGCTGTCTCTACAAAACTCTTCCAGTCACAGAAAATTCCAGTGCTCTTTGCAAAAACCTGTTGATGATGCAACTCCACTCCAGAGGCTGTAAACAAAGGAACTTGGCAGGACATCTGGATGAGACATCTTCCAGCCCTTCCACCCCAACGTATCCTTAACAGCACTCCCAAACCTATCCCTCTCCCTAGATTCTCGTTCAGTGAATTATGTCACCATGATTTAGTCTCCACACCAAAACCTGTGTGTCTTCTATCCTCCTCCCCTCATGCCCGCCACCTCCTCCTCCCCAAGTCCCTCTGGTTGACTTTACCTCAGAAATGCCCTGGTGCCCATCACTCCCCTCCATCACCAATGGGGTGTTCAGCATTCCTGCCCCCTTGACCTTGGCAAAGGCCCCCTAAGTGGACACCTGCCTCTAGTCACATACACCCCCATTTCTCCACAGTACTCCAAAGCAATCCCTGTAGAATGTAAGGCTGATCACGTAATCTTTAGCTAGACAGCCACACAGGCAACAAAAACTTGGGGGACACTAATACTCAGGAAAAAGGGGAGAATAGGTACTGGGAAATAGCAGCCTTTGCCACATGCACTACAAGTCAGGCACTGTGCTAAACCCATTACATAATCTCCAATGTAATCCTCACAGTTATGAATGTTATAGAAACACCCATAAGTTATGGAAAACATTGTTATTAGTTTCTATTTAATAAACAAGGAAACAAAGGCTCAGAGAGGTTATGTAATTTGCCAAATGTCACACAGTAAGTAATGAAGCCTTGCTGTTATCTAAGCTCATGACTCTCCAGGTCTCGTGCTTACACCATACTTGAGATAAGTGACAAGGTCTCCACCCATCAGGAACACTTGGGCTCTTGGAAAGACAGCTATGGACCAATAACTCCTATAAAATGTGATACCTATATTTATCAGGTAGGACTGATATTGTGGAGTCCTGAGAGAGAAGCAGGTCAGTTGTTTTCCTTACCTTCTCTATGCACCTTGCAGTCTGCCTTTTAAGCTGCACAAGTATAGTCTTCACAATCTTCAGGAATAAATGTTTCCTTATAAATATTAGAAAATACTGCAAAATTGTAGAATGAACCCAATGGAATCATGGTTCCCCACCTACCAACCCACCTACCCAGTATGCTCCTGTGACCCCAAATCACACCTCCAGTCAGTGCAGGACCATTGAATACAGCTATTGGAATCATGAACAGATTCTGAAAGGCTCTGATTGGGGGCCATTGATGAAGATGTAAGTGAGGAGAGCTCTCCCTTTGTGGGGTTACAGCACAAAGCCTGACAGCTCACAAAAGCAAATCCCCATGGAGCCACCTGCCAGCCCTTCTCTCTCAGAAAGATGAGGTTGGTTACTAAATGGACCCGGCCCTTCACTTCCATGGGGAGCTCTGTGAGGGTGTGTCCCTGAAACTGGTATCTCCCCCTACTCTCCTCATCCCTCTCTCCTTTCTCCCTTCCTTCCATTCTCAAACAGGTATTAAGCATCTACTTCACCAGGGACAATGCTGGGATGCACATAGACCCTGTCACTAGAAAGACAGCATTCCCACAACAGCAGTGAAGAACCTGGACTTGATCATAATCCTAGCTCCAACACTTACTAGCTGTGTGACCTTGACAAGTTACTTAACCTCTCTGGGTCTTGCTTTCCCCATCTGCAGGTATCTACGTTGGGGTTTTTGAGCAGGTTATATATGCAATGCACTTAGAACATTGTCGGACACATGAACATACTATATCGCTATTTCTTGCATACAATATAGCACAGTCCTGCAAGCTGTATTCTGATCAGTCATATTCTCCCTGGGATAAATCACACAGCATATTAAGAGCTGTCTGGCACATAAGACCCTCTCAAAAAAAGTTAGCAAATTGCTGCTGTTGCAGTTTTGAATGGAAAACTCGGGGTTGTTTTAGGCGAGATGTTTTTATTCTTTCCTCGTTGCTGAAGTGTGAGGAACAAGAAACTCCTTTCTTAAGGAAATTTTCTGAGTGTGAGATCTTTTGTGTCAAGAGACAAAACAATGATGAAAATCTAGTAGTGGGGAGAGGATGCTAGGTTTAACTTTGGAAGGAAAATGGCCGTCTGTGTTGGCCTGGGGTGAATTTTCTCCCCAGGGAGCCCAAAGTGGTGATAAGTCATGTAGTTAAACCTGACAAGGTCAAATTCTGAGCATGCTGACTCCGTAAGCAGAGGTTCTCAACACGCAGCAGTGTTCAGCTCCCAGCAAAGGTGAGAGAACAAACTGCGGCCAAGCTTCCCTGTCCACACGGTCCACATTGTGTGTGAGTTTGCGTGAGTGTTGGGGGAGGGCTGGGGGAGAGGGAACCTGTTTCTGCATTATTGATGCGGAAGCAAATGTTTTCAATTGTTTTTGGATTGGCTGTTTTCATGTCTGTTAGTCTGTTAGGAATCGTCATTACTTTCTTGGGGACATTATAATCTTTTTATAAAGTTAAATAATTATATGTGTGTTTGAAGTAGGTCAACAAAGAGGAAATGTCTGGATTTGCTATCTCAGCTACTCTGCCTGTATTGTCATCTGCATGACTTTTTAATTAAAAGTCACTTCCAGGTTCACAAGTGGTTTCACAAGTGCCTGAAACCACTGAATTCTTCACACCGCCAGATGTCTCAAGAATGGTACCTTCACAAACACGGGTAGACAAAAGAATTAGGCATGTTCACGTGACTTAAAGCTTTGGTTCAAGTGTTTCTACAAAGACAGGTGGAACTGGAGTGGCCAATATCGTTTCAGAAATCACGCTGTTGCTCAGGAACTGGTGGGGCTCAGGGAACGTACCTAAATCAGAAGTTGAAACAAGAATGATGCAGTGGGTAAGCCAGGCAGACAAACACATTCTACCTCCAGCTGCACCACTTCCTATGCGTCTTGGACAGGTTTCTCAACTTTTCTGAGTCTGTTCCTTTGTTTGCAAAGTGGAGCTAATAATACAGGTTTACAATCTCTTATTTACAATCCCCAAATCCAAAGACTCTGAAAACCGACATCCATTTCCTAACTCATTTGGCAGTGAAATCTAATTGATCTGAATGAATTTGGCAATAATGTGGCTTTTTTCATATTCTGTGTATCTTATTTAGTGTGAATATACATGTTTTTCTGAAGAATTATTAATGCATTAGAAATGGGGTGCTGCCCAAGGCCCCATTGGGAGTGGTACATAATATATGGTACTTGCAACATAGTATTTTTCTAAAATCCAGGAATTTCTGAATTTCAGAACACATCTGTCCCCAGGGATTTCCCATAACAGACTGTGGACCCATACCTTCCTCACAAGGTTGTGAAGATTGCATGAAATAATGTACATAGAACACTTGCACCACTCTATGTTGACGCCATTTCCCTTCTCTTTTGCCCCAATAAGCCTCATCTCAGGTACAACTTCCACCATCCAGCTGCAGCCAGGGAGATTTGCTCAGCGGCTGGTGACGTTTTTCTGTACTTTTGATACCTTCCGCTGTTAGCCCAGCGGGCCTGCTAGACTATACACTCCTTGAGGGTAGGAATTGTGTCCCAGTGATTAGCAGCACAAAGTCCATGTTCAACAAACATTGCATAAATGAATTCAATCAGCATTTATTAGGCATCTGCTGGCCTCTGGGTCTCCTGATCACCGTCCAGGCAGGGGCGCACGCTGGGAGGCGGCATTCACTCTGAGAAGAGAAGGTACAGAGCTGTGGGGAAGCCAGCTGGACAGGGCTCCCTGGTGAGGCCGTGGTCGATCCTCCTACACCAGGGTTTGCCTGGCACAGTCCTGGTGCATGCCTGTCATCACAGTATAATTCTTCATTCTCACTTTTACACTTTTTTTTCTCAAATGGGTCTTCATTTGGATGAAAAAAATCATGTGGTCCCCCTATGCAGTGAGCATTGGGGGAAGTCTGAGGGTGCCAGGCTTTTTTATTGGTGCGTGTACGTGTGTAGGGGTGGAGCTCACTGAAAGGAGATAACAGGGGAAGGGTTGAGGGGTAGAGGCAACTCAGAGGGGAGGGTTGCTAACAACAAACTCGGCCCACCTACAAAGGATCAATGATTAAAAGCATAGACTTTGTAGTCAGAGAGCCACAAGTTCAAATGCCAACTCTGTAAATTATCAACTGCGGACGTTGTGTAATAGGTTGGATGGTGGACCCAAAAAAGACATGTCCACATTGGCACCCTGCGGAACCGTGAAAGTGACCTGGTTTGGAAAAGGGGCCTTTTGCAGATGTAATTAAGTTAAGGGTCTTGAGGGGACATCATCCTGGATTATCCAGATGGGCCTTAACCCAATGGCAAGTGTCCTTAGAAGAGATAGGCAGACGAGAGACCGACAGGGAGAAGGAGGCAGTCATGTGAAGATGGAGGCGGAGATCGGGTTTTGGCAACCACTTTCAAGGAATATCTGCAGCCACCAGAGCAGGAAGCGACAAGGAAGGAGTCTCTCTTACAATCTGTGGAGGGAGCACAGCCCCGCTGACACCTTGGTTTCAGACTTCTGGCCTCCAGAACCACGAGAGAAGAAACTTCTGTTGTTTTAAGTCACCAAGTGGTCAAGAATTTGTTACAGCAGCCCTAGAAAATGAATACACAGAGGGTGAGTGGCCTCCGGCACCGCATTTGAAAATGGGGATAAGACTGGGACCTACCTTTTAGGGATGATTTGAGGAGTGATAGAAATTAGCCCTGTAAATTGCACGATGCCAAATCGGTTCTTAATAGATGGAAGCTGATGAGCAGCAGTAATGAAATGTTGGGTTCATCCAGCAGATGGCAGAAGATGGATTGGCAAACAGGGCTTCATGAGGGTTACTGCCCAGCAACGCAGCTCCAGACCTAAGTAGCCTTCCTAGTTTGCCAGCCGATGAGGATTAACCTGGACCGCCTCAAGGCAAGCTCTCACCTGTGTAGAAATTAGGCAGATCCTCTTTTCCTTTCCATTGTACAAAATAAAGGGGAATGTAAAGAGTGGGGTGCAATGGAAAATATCTGGGTTCTAGGCCCAGCTCTGTGACCACACTAGTACCTAGTTTCCCCCATCTGTGAAATAAGGGTAAGATGATATACCAAGTGCAACATCAATCAGAGGACTGTTGTGAGACTAAAATGACCTGACGTGTGAATGTGCTGGGAAAGCAAGATGCCATAAAGCACAAAAAGGGGCCCGAGAGGGATTAATTTGTGGATTACGTGTACAGAGAGCAGAGGGTCATGGCTGATTTCTCCACCCATGTATTCATTCAGCAAATACTTATTGAGTGTCTGCTTTATGCCAGGTGTCGTGCTAGGTCCTGGGAATACTGCTTCAAGATGCATATATCCTGGTTTGGGAGGACAACTAACATGGAAGAACAGTGATAACGGCACGTGCAGGGCATAATAATTCTAACTCTATATATTGGCTTAAGAAACCTATTTGAGTGAGTATTTCCCTTGGTAAAACATTTATATATCCATCTTATTTTCTTTGAAAAATGCCCACAGTTAAAAGAAAAAAAGTAACCACTTTCAGTGGAAAGTGAAAAAAGAAAGCTGCAGGGCCACATGCACAGAACGATCTCTCCATCCACATTTCTATCTAAAATCCAGAAGGACATACCCACAAACTTGTGGCAGTGGCTACCTCTGGTGTAGGGGTGGAGGTAGTATTTGGAAAAATGAGGCTTTTACCTTTTATTTTCTACACTCCTGTATCATTTACATTCTTCTTAGCAAGCACACATTACTTTTCCTACTAAAACAACAATAATAATATTTTTGATAAACCTGTCCCTAGAAACTCTACTTTACTCACAGCTAATTCAAACATATCATTAGTGGTGTGGACTAATGATAGACCTTGTTGTTTCTCCTTTTGAAGGAAAATTAAAAGGAAAAGTCCATATTGGCTCTTCTTTGTACTCTGTAAGAGGTCATCTAACCGGAAGTGATCCAAGCTGGTTTAAAGTCCCTCTCCTCTTTAAAGTGGTTTGCAAACATTAACCCAGTCACCCTCAGGGCTTCCTAGAGAGGCCGGCATGTATAAGAGGGCTCTGAGTCACAGGGAAGTGGCATAACACTCCAAACGTTTATCCAAAGCTGCACAGTGTTCAAAGGGCTTTCTCCTGCAGTATCTAGTATAGTCCTTTTATGAACCTTGGAGGTCAGATAGGCACTGCTATTCCTATACCATGGATGGGGGAACTAAGGCTCTGAAAGTGAAATGACAAGCCTAAAATGGGGGAGCTGGTCAGCAGCAGGGGTTAGCATCCTTATACATCGACTACTGCACAGCTCAGAAAAGGTAATAGCTCATGTCAAATCCTCATATGCCATACTTTTGACATTGGGGGCTAGAGGAGGGAGAAGAGGAAACAGTTTCTGTCTAATCTTACCACCTGCTCCTTCCTTTCTCCCTTTCTCCCTCCCTCCCTCCCTCCCTCTACTCCCCTGGGAGAAGAGAAGAGACAAGGAAGAGGTCCCTGTCAGAGAAGCAAACAGATAATCACAATTCAATAGTCGTTCTATGCAAATTTAAATTACTCAGCAGCTTTGAAGCATATGGAAGAAACACATCACTCAAGTCTCATTCAAGTGCAAATAGCAAAGAAATTGGAAGCTCATCAAATTCTATACGGTCAAGAATCCAGTAACTTCAACACTGGCGGGAGTGCCTTGCAGCCAACGTTCATAGTTTAGCCACACGGGGGCACCACGCTGATTGGTAAATGGCAGGGCTGGTCCTGAATTATGGGAGCTTTGCATTATACAAGTTTTTCTGGACTCCTTCCCGCCCGCACCCCCCTCAATCTCCCACTCTAACCACTCTATTCAGTATAATAAGGGCTAACTCAGAAGACTCTGAGGAAGCACCTAACCCAGCCTGCGGGGGAGAAGGATGAAGGGGTGGCTCTTGGAGAGGTGATATGCAACCTGAGTCCTGAATCCTACAGCGATGGCCACTGTCCACTCAGGAACGCACGTCTCTGCTGCACAGCCTCCTCTTGTCGCACATGCATCTGTGCATGAGAGCACTGTGGTCTAGGACAGGAGCAGAAGCTGTGATGTCGCCCTCCACTCTCCCCCCAGGCTGGGCCAGATGCTTTACTAGGTCACACCCCACTGTACTCACCCTGATCAGCATTTATCACTCAGCTTGAAATGATTACCAACACCCTATCTCTCCCACCAAACTGTAAATGTCCCTAGCTTCTAGACCACTGCCTGGCATAGAGCAGCTTATGAAAAAGGTTTTTTAAATTATAAAAATATTTTAATATGGAAAATTTAAACATACACAAAAGTACAGAAAATAGTATAAGAAACTCTCTCGTGCCCATCACCCAGCTTCAACAGATGTCATCTCATGACTGATCATCTTTCCTCTACACTCCCCATTTCCCCACTTCCCCATCCCATTATTTGAAAACAAATCTTAGAAGTAAATATGTGAATGTGAACATTTGGACATGCTTAAACCATTGAAAAAAAAAAAGAAATTTACCTTCTAGGCCTCTCTTGCTACTTTTAAACTGCCTGGGCAGGGGCAGATAGTGGAACAGGTAGACTATTTTTATAGAGGTCTAAGGCTTTTACAGAACAATTCCCTATAACAAAAAAAAATTTGAGATGAGGGAGCGGATGTGGCTCAAGCGGTTGAGCTCCCACCTCCCACATGGGAGATCCTGGGTTCATACCAAAAAAAAAAAAAAAAAATTTGAGAAGAGAACAAGGAAGGAATACAGATTGTATGTGCGAAGCACAGTGCAGTAGGATTGTATTCAATCTTTCTATAAGAAACTGGTGATATTACATTTTTAAAATGAGGCACAGAGAAGTTGAGTGCTGTGTCCATGTCAAAGCCAGAATTGGAACCCAGCTCTGTGTGGCTTCAAAGTTTGCATTCAAGAAGCAGATGCAGCTGAAGTGATTGGGCTCCTACCTACCACATGGGAGATCCCAGTTCAGTTCCTGGTACCTCCTAAAGAGGATGACCAAGATAGCAACGGGTACATGATGGGCATGCAACATGATGACACAACAAGAGACACAAAGAGGAAAACGTAATGAGAGACACAACAAAGCAGGGAGCAGAGGTGGTTCAAGTGACTAGGTGCCTCCCTCCCACACGGGAGGTCTTGGGTTCAGTTCCCGGTGCCTCCTGAAAAAAAAAAAAAAAAGACGATGAGCACACAATGAACAGACACAGCAAATGCAAACAACAAGAGGGTGGGGAGAAATAAATAAATAAAATAAATCTTTTTTAAAAAGTTTGCATTCATACTCTTCTGGATAGGATGAACCCTGCCATGCAGAGACCCAACAAAATCCATCCATGTTCTGAGGTCACTAATGTGACCTTCCTGAGCTGCTGGCTCTTGTCTTCCTCTTCTTGGCATGCCTAAGTCCAGCTTACTTCCTGGGGCCCTGGAGACAAGCCCTGCAGGTGATTCCAGCCTTGGGAGGAACAAGGGTTTTCATGGCCAGGATGTAAAAGGGGGAATTCAGGTCTTTATTATAAAATCCCAGGGGAATGACAGCCGACAGGCACTAAGAACCTGTAAATAAATTTGTAAAGGGTAAAACAATGGAACAGACACACACAGAGGTTGGGATTAGTCATTTGTGAGGGGAAATCTAAGAGATTGAGGTTAAATGCGTTCTTGAATAGTTGAGGCTGCATTTGATTTTGACTATGAGGGAGTAAACAAATGCCCGATTAATTGTGCCATGCATGTTTGGGAGGGCAGGGGACCACATTGTAAGAGAAGCAAATTGGACAGCCACAGAAGCCTAGAAAAGGATGAGTTTCAGGGACAAATGCTGGCAGTGTCCATTCAATCAGTGTCCAGATGAGAAGAAAGCTTGGCAAGCAGACATGAGCAGTGAGGTTGGCCCAGCAAAGCAACCCCTACCGTGAGTGAGAGCGCCACATGCAACTCAGCTGAGAGGCAAGTCTGAGGCTCAACCCTCACTCTTCCCCCGACTCCTTGCTCACTAAGTCTTTGGGATAATTCAGATTCTTGGGTATTTGTTTTTCCAACGAGGAAAGAACAAGCTGCTCTGGCCAGTTGACCTTCCAGTACTCTTGAAAGTTGATTTTCCCTTTGTATATGAATAAATTGGTTTTCTCATTATAACTTGGCTTCTCCAGTAATTTGCCTTCGGGGAAGGAATGGTCTGATCTCCCTGCTAAAGCGTGCTGCCTGACTGCCAGCTTTATTTGTCTTTGTCAGTTAATGAAGGGGCATCCTGTAGTTTGTATACCAGCTCCGTGGCTTGGTTAATACCCAGCTGCTCTTGAAAGATGGATCCAGGTGGAAAGGGCCAACAAAGTCTGGTCTCTGGGGACACACACCTGGAGAGCAGGCCCTGTGGGCAGAGAATTCATTGAGGCAATGATTACTACCTCCTGGGGTGTCTTGGGAGAGAGCTGATTAACCTTTGTCAAGGGTACTCTCTGAACCACAGTGACACATGAGCCTTAACACAGGGCATGGAAACGCTTTATTCCCCAAAGGAATTAAATCTGAATTCTCTCACCCCTAAGCAGGCCTGGTTATTCCAGTTCAGCCGAGGAGTATCCCTGCCTTACTCTCACCAGCATGCAAAGAGGTTCTGGGATGCAAATCTTTGCCAAGTCACTCCTCTGCTCAAAACCCTTTGGTGGCTCCCTACTACCTGTAGCATAAAGTCCAAACTCCTCGGCAAGACTTGCCCTTGCACAAGGAGGAATAAAAAGACTTGTTCCGCTATTTCATCGAATCGAGTACCCTTTTAGTTGTAAGTTGTT
>PVKH010031252.1:0-12353 GCA_004027955.1 Chaetophractus vellerosus
GATATAATCAAGAAAATGTCACAGATCTTGATTTTAAGCAGGGTTAGTCCCTTCTCTGAGCCAGATGACCTTGTACTTACTTCTCTTGATGCATTTATCAAATACAATTTTTTTGTCCTATTAAACAGTGAGCTCATTGACTGGCTGCTCAATAGTACATATTCAATGTAACAGTTGAGATTGGAATCTATGCCAGTAAACACAATTACCCATAAACTGGGATAATACACTATTGTCCATACTCTTATGTAAAGAGACATTTAACTCTTAGGCTTTACCTAGACCAGCTTATTGTTTGGATAGTGATGATAATGGCTTATTATATCTTTACCATGCACCAGGTTCTGTTCTAAGTGCTTCTGTTCTAAAATTCTATTATTATCCCCCTCTTTACATACAAGGGAACTGGGCACAGAGAATTTAAGTAACTTGCTCATGGTTGCACATCTAGTAAGGGATGGACTTCTTTGGGGCCCAATGATAATAATTATACTTAAGATAGTAACCTTGCCCTTTGTACAATCATGGCTTAATTCTTCTCAGGTGCCTTACAAAATTCTCTTGAATTATTCTCACTTACTTTCTTAAAGCTGATATTAGACTGTTTAGTTTCAGACGAAATATGTGTATATTTGAGGATGAGTTTTATTTGTGTCTTTTGATTCAAAAGGTGTAAAATTTACAGCTAAAATGATGAAATTGCACCAGAAAAACTGGGAGCAGATGCTAAGAGAACCTGAGCGAGGTCATCAGGCTGAAGGTCTGGGATGAAGGGCAAGGCAGAATTTAAACTAGGAATCGATGGTAGAGTCTCAGGGTGATGAGGCACCTTTGGCGTATTCCGCCTGGGAGCGGGAAGAAACAGAATAGAGCAATCAGGACTATATTTGTTTCAGCAAATTAGTCTTCCAAGCCATGATCAAGGGTTCCCAAAGACTCATCTTTCTCTTGAAAGTTTCGAGTTCTTTCTATGGTAGTGGTTAGTGTGAGGGGCTTGAAGGTTGGCTGCATTCCATTAATCCCAGAGGTATTTACAATTTAAATATAGACCTGGAGATGATGGTAGAGGGAAGTAAGTGAATTTTAGGTGCCGTTTAGGTGAGGCCTTTGGGGAAGGGGACACTTCGTAGAATGCTTCACATCAGGCTACCCTACACGTGCTAGTCAAGCCCACTGTAGTTTAAGAAAGGGATAAAGCACAAAAACAACCACCACTCTTGGTCCCCAAAGGAAAACCATTCACCAAAAACTGAGAAACAGTTATATATAATAATCAATAACAATAGATAATACATAGCCTGTGTATTGTTGCATTCCTTTATATCATCTTTTAAAAACATTTTTAAGCTACATAGACATTTCATTTGTTTAGAGTCCTAAGGACAAGCCAACTCCTATAGTGCCTTCATGGCTGTATTTCATTTAAAACTAAGGTACATAATTAGACCACAAGAGATCACAATAGCTGATACTTCTACTTCTGGAATGAGTACTTCTTCAATGACATTGTACAGTTAAAAACAATGATAAACATATAAGAGCTGATAAGTCTCTTTGATAAAATGGATTTACACCCCTATATTTTTTATGTAACATTTATGTAACCTAAGTATCTTTAAAAAAATAAAAATAAGTATATAAAAAGTTTAAAAAATGGATTTACAATCAGGATTTACAATGCTAACTCTAAGTGCATTTTCCTTGATATTTCAACTATTGATAGTATGATGCTATAGTAATTAGAAGATGTATAAAGTGCTGTTTAATTCAGCTTTATGTTGAATTATCTATTTGGTGTATCTGAATATTAGTATAGCAGTATATGCATGTATTATATATATAATGTATGTGAGGGAGTGTGTGTGTAGTGAGAGAAAGAAATAGAGAGCGGCACTGAAAGAGAAAGAGGGGAGAAACGGAGAAAGATGCTTAAAATATCTTTTACTGAGGATGTAGAAAAGCAGAGCAGAACAGGTTTGGAGGCCACTCACTTAGAGGTCTGTGAGCTTGTTGCAGACCTCCCTATCTCTCTGCAGAAAGGGATCCTAGAACCAGATGGTGAGCTCTGTTTCCGCCCATGAGGGCATGGGCCCTGCTACGGCACCATAGGGCCAAAACGGAGATCAAAGTTCTCATTTTCCATTGCATTTGTCAAGAAGTCAAAGGTTGACAACACACATATTTCTTAACAAAAGTTTAATGTGTGCTGGGAGTCTTTAAGAGGTGGATGTAATATTAAGCATTTACTGGAATACTCGCAGAATCCTGTGTGCATGTGTGTAGCATCTCAAGGGACTATTGCTTCACAGAATACACTTTTGAGGAAACACTGAAGGAGAAAATCATTTCTCCCCTCTTCTTACACTTACGTTTACCAATGATATTGATTGATCCTCCAACCAAATACCATCTTTTTTCTATTATAAGAAATTGTTTTCATTTTTTTCTTATAAGAAATTTTGAATTCTCTGTGGAAGCAGAAACCATGGCAACAGAATTTCAGCTTTATTTTGTTTTTTAGATAATCGTTAATGGAGTTATTTTGATACTTTCTTTTTATAAGAGAGCCTTAAGCTGTGACTACAAATGCCTTTTCAAAATTCTCTGATTTATTTTTCTTATCAGCTGAACCCTTGTATCTTCATTTTTATGTTTTTATTTGTTTTTCTTTTTTCCTTTTTCTTCTTTTCCCAACAAGTACTTCTTCTTTCTCTCTCCCCAGGTAACCTCTAATCTGCTTTCTACTTCGGCAAATTTGCTATTTCTATCACCTCTTATAAATGATATCATACAATTTTTGTCTTTATGTTATTTCACTGAACATAATGTTTCCAAGTTTCTTCCATTTTGTGGCATGTCTCAAAACTAATTTTTCCATATGGACAAATATTATTCCATTATGAGTATGTGTCACATTTTGTTTAGCCATTCATTGTTGGACACTTGGTTGTTTGCAGCTTTTGGCTATGGTGAATAATGATGCCATAAACGCTGGTATATAAGGGTCTGTTTGCAACCCTGTTTTCACTCCCTTTGGGTATATAACTAGAACTAAGATGGTCAGGTCAAATTGTAATTCCACACTGAATTTTGTGATGAACTACCATTTTGCTTTCCACAGTGACTGAACCATTTTACATTTCTATCAACAATGCACTAGAGTTCCAATTTCCCCACATCCTTTCCAACACTTATTTTCAGCCTTTTTAATAATAGTCATTCTAGCGTGTGTGAAGCATTATTTTGTTGTGGTTTTAATTTGCATTTCCTTAATGCCTAATGATGTTGAGCATCTTTTAATATATTTATTGATCATTTGTTTATGTCCTTTGGAGAAATATCCATTCAAGACCTTTGCCCATTTTGTAATTGTATTGTTTGACTTTTTGTTGATACATTGTAAAAGCTCTTTATATATTCTGGGTATTAAACCTTTTTTGGATATATGATTTTAAAGTATTTTCTCTAATTCTGAAAGTTTTCATTTAACTTTCTTGATAATTTCCTTATCACAATTTTAATGAAATCAAATTTATCTATTTTTTCTTCTTTTTTGTTCATGTTTTTTGTGTCATATCTAAGAATTCATTACTGAATCTAAAGTTTAGAAGATTTTCCTGAATGATCTCTTCTAAGACTTTTACAGGGAAGCAGATGTGGCTCAAGCGATTGAACTCCCGCCTACCACATGGGAGGACCAGTTTCGGTTCCTAGTGCCCCTAAAGAAGATGAGCAAGACAGCGGGCTGACATGACGGGCTGCCCGGCAAGCTGATGCAACAAGATGATGCAACAAGAGACACAACAAAGCAGGGAGCAGAGGTGGCTCCAGCGATTAGGTGCCTCCCTGAGAGGTCCCAGGTTTGGTTCCCAGTGCCTACTAAAAAAAAGACCAGCACACAACAAACAGACATAGCAAATGCAAACAATGAGGGGGTGGGAATGAATAAATAAATAAAATCTTTTTTTAAAAAAGACTTTTATAGTTTTAGCCCTTATATTTAGGTCCTTGGTCAATTCTGAGTTGATTTTTGTATGTAATGTGAGGTAGAGGCCTAACTTCATTCTTCTGCATATGGATATCCACTTTTCCTAACACCATTTGTAGAAGAGACTATTCTTTACCCACTGCATGTACTTAGTATCCTTGTTAAAAATCAGTTGGCCGTACATGTGTGGGTCTGTTTCTGGACTTTCAGTGCTGTTCCACTGGTCTGTTTGCATTTGTTTGTGCCAGTCTCAAACTATTTTTATTACAGTCCATTTGTAATACAATTGGAAATCAGGAAGTGGAGTCCTCCAGTCCATTCTTTGTCCAGATTGTTGTGGCTAATCGGTATCTCTTCCAGTCCCATACAAATTTGAGCATCCATTTTTACATTTCTACAAAAATGGCAGCTGGAATTTTAATAGGGTTTGCATTGGATTTATATATTCTTTCAGGTATTTTTATATTGTTTTATTATTTTTTATCTTGACATATTAAAAATGTTAACTCTCCCAGTGCACAAACATGAGATGTCTCATCATTTATTTGGGTCTTCTTTAATTTCTTGCAATAGTGTTTTGTAATTTTCAATATACAAGTCCTTTGTATCCTTAGTTAAATTTGTTTCTAGATATTTTATTCTTTTAGATGTTATTGTAAATGGAATAGTTTTCTTAATTTCTACTTTGGATTTTCACCTTTCTAATGTACAGAAACACAGTTGTTTTTGGGTGGTGTTGATTTTGTATCCTGCCACTTTGTTGAATTCATTTATTATAATTGCTCCAAGAGTTTTCTTGTGAATTTCTTTGGATTTTCTATTTATAAGATCATTTCATCTGCAATTAGGATAGGTTTACTTCTTGCCTTCCAATTTAGATAAATTTTACTTCTTTCTCTTGCCTAATTGATCTGGCAAGACTGTCTACCACAATACAGTATTGAATAGCTGTGGTGAAACCAGGAATCCTTGTGTCTTTCTAATCTTGGGGGGAAAGCTTAAAGTCTTTCACCATTGAATATGATATTAATTGTTGATTTTTCATAAGTAACCTTTATCATGTTGAGAAAATCCCCTTATATTCTTAATTTTCTGCATGTTTTTTTAATCTAGAAAGAATGCTGCATTTTGTCTAATACCTTTTCTGCATGTATTAAGATAATCATGTTATTTTTCATTCATTCTATTTATGTGGTGTATTACATTGATTTTTTTGGTATGTTGAATCCCCCCTTGCATTCCTTGGATGAATTGAACTTGGTTTAATATGCCATTGATTTTTAGTTTGCTGGTACTTTGTTAAGAATTTTCACATTTACATTCATAAGGGAAACTAGTCTGTAACTTTCTTTCCTTCTGATATCTTTACCAGGCTTTGGTATCAGATTAATGCTGGCTTCATGGAATGAATTAGGCAGTGTTCACTACTCTTGAATTCATTGGAAGAGTTTGGAAAGGATTGGTGTACTTTATTGTTAGGTAGAATTCACCAGTGAAGCCATTTGGTCCTTCTTTACTTTGGTGGAAAGTTTAGATTATTGATTCAATCTCTGTACTTTTTATAGGTTGTTTGTATTTTCTGTTCCTTCTTGAGTCAATTTCAGTAACTCATGTATATCTAGGAATGTTTCTGTTTCTTCTAGATGATCTAGTTTGTTGGCATGCAGGTGTTCAAAATATTTTTTATAAACCGTTTTTTCTTTGCCAGTCCAGCTAAAAGTTTGTAAATTTTATTGATTTTTGTTCAAGAACCAACTTATTTTATTTTCTCAATTGTTTTTCTCTTCTCTTTTTCATTTATCCCTGCTCTAAACATATTTTCTTTCTTCTGCTAATTTTGGATGTGTTTTTCTTTTCTTTTCCTAGTTCTTCCAGATGTAAAGTTAGGCTATTAGTTTGAGATCATTCTTCTTTTTTAATATAGGCTATAGCTATAAATTTCCTAATGAGCCCTGACTTTGCTACATCCCGTACGTTTGTCTTTGTTTTCATTTGTGTCTATTTTCTAATATCCCTTGTAATTTCTTCTTTAACACATTTGTTACTATAGAGTGTGATGTTTAATTTCTATACATTTGTAAATTTTCCAGTTTGCCTTCTGTTATTGATTTTGAGCTTCATTCCATTGTGATCCGAGAGCTTACTTTTTATTATTTCAGTATTTGAGAAAATTTTTTAGACTCTTCTCTTATACCCTAATATATGGTCTATCCTGGAGAATGATCTGTGTGCACTTGAAAAGAATCTGTATTCTGCTGTTGTTGGGTGAAGTGTTCTATATATGTTGGCTTCATGTAGTTGGTTTATAGTATTTTTCAGGTCCTCTATTTCCTTATTGATTTTATGTTTAGATGTTCTATCCAGTATTGGAAGTGGTGTATTGAAATCTCCAACTAGTATTATAGAACTATTTCTCAATTTAATTCTGTCAATATTTGCTTCAGTTATTTTGGCATTCTGCTGTTAGGTGCATATATGTTTAAAATTGTTAAATCTTCTCGTTCAATTGACCCTTTTATCAATATAAAATGTCCTTCTTTGTCTCTTGTAACTACTTTTGACTTAAAGTCCATTTTGACTGGTATCAACATGGCCAGCTGGTTCTCTCATGATTACATTTGCTTGAAATATTTTTTCCCATCCTTTCATTTTTAGCCTGTTTTCATCTATGGATCTAATATGGGTATCTTATAAATAGCATAGACTTGAATCATGTTTCTTTATCAATTCTGTCAATTTCTGCCATATGATTGGAGGATTTAATCCATTTACATTTAAGGAAATTACTTATAAGGCAAGATTTACTTCTGGCTTTTGCTAATTATTTTTTGGAATCTTATATCATTTTTGTCTCTGTTTTTCTCCATTACTGTTTTCCTTTGTATTCATCTGACCTTCTCTTTTTTATTAGAGAAGTTTGTAAGTTTACAGAAAAATCATGAAGGAAATACAGAGTTCCCATATATACCCCCTCACACTCAGTTTTCCTTGTTATTAACACTTTACATTAGTGTGGTACCTTTATTACAATTGATGAAAGAGTATTACTATACTTATACTATTAAGTATATTCTATAGTTTACATTAATGTTCGCTGTTTGAGTTGTGCAATCCTATGGTTGTTTAAAATTTTTTATTCTAATAACATATATGCAACCTAAAATTTTCCCTTTTAACCACATTCAAAAATAGAATCCAGTGATGTTAATTACATTCTGAATGTTTTGCGATACCATCCGTTACCAAAATTTTTCCATCACCCCAAACAGAATCTTCTTATCAATTATACTCAATATACCCAATACCCAAATCAAAATATACCCAATAATAACTCTCCATTTCCTACCCCCAAAACTGGGCCCTGGTATCTTGTATTATAGTTTCTGATTCTATGAATTTGCTTATTCTAATAATTTCATATCAGTGAGATCATCCAATATTTGTCCTTTTGTGTGTGGCTTATTTCATTCAACATGATGTCATCAAGTTCATCCATGCTGTCACATGTGTTAGAATTTCATTCCTTTTTATGAATGAATAATGTTTATACAACACTTTGTTTTTCCATTCTTCAGTTGATGGACATTTGGGTGGCTTCCATCTTTTGGCAATTGTGAATAATGCCACTATGAACACTGGTGTGAAAATATCTGTTTGATTCCGTGCTTTCAATTCTTTGGGGTATGCATTTAGAAGGGGATGGCCGAGTATTAAGGTCATTCTATAGTTATTTTTCTGAGGAACCGTCAAACTGTTTTCCACTGTGGCTACACCATTTTACATTCCCACCAACAGGGAATTAGTGTTCCTAATTCTCTACATCTTCTCCAACATTATTTTCTGGTCTTTGTTTGTTTGTTAGTTTTTTAATAGCAGTCATTCTAGTGGATATAAAATGGGATTTCAATGTGGTTTTGATTTGCTTTACCTTAAAGGCTAATGATGTTGAATAACTTTTCATGTGCTTATTGGCCATTTGTATATTTACTGGAACAGCGACCACTTTCTCAAAATAAAAGTTCTGAAGACAGAGAGTTGGACTAGAGGCAGCAGTAATTTATTTCTTTCTCATGAGAAAGGGCAAATGCCCAGGCCAATGGAAGTGGGCAAGTGCACGTGATCAGTGTAAAAACAAAGATTATATAGTTCCCCTGATACAATGTCCCATTTTCCTCCTTCCCCAACCTTCCCCATCTCCCATTGGCTGGGAGTTGTGGGCTTACACTCTTCGGCGCAAAAACTAACCCAATCCTAAGGTGAAAAGTGTAAGGGTAGGTTCTCAGTGTCCGAGTTCATCCGCTTTACTGACGTGGGTTTCTGGGGAAGCGACTTGAACAAGAAAGTGGGAGGGTTAGATATGAGGGAACAGGGAAAAGCTCTGAAAAGAGGCCACCTAGAATGTGAGAGGGTTAGATAAGTGGGAACAGGGAAAAGCTCTGAAAAGAGGCCACCTAGAATGTAGGAGGGTTAGATAAGCGGGAACAGGGATTCAGTTTGAGAAGAGGCCACCCTTTGTTTTATTTCTCTCATATATGTTCTGAAATGTCTGTTCAAATCCTTTGCCCATTTTAAATTAGATTGACTTTTTGTTGTTGAGTTGTAGTTCTTTATATATTCTGGATATTAAACCCTTATCATATATGTGATTTCCAAATATTATCTACCATTCTTTTTACTTTTATGATGAAGTCCTGTGATGCACCAAAGTTTTTAATTTTGATAGTCCCATTTATTTATTTTTTCTTTTGTTGCTTATGCTTTGGAGTAAAGCTTACAAAAGTTCTTGAAGATGTTTCCTTATGTTTTATTCTAGGAGTTTTTCAGTTTTGGTTCTTTTATTAGGTCTTTGACCCATTTTTAGTCAGTTTTTGTATATGGTATGATCTAAGGGTCTACCTTTGTTTTTTTTGCATATGGCTATTCAGTTTTCCCACCTCCATTTAATTGAGCAGACTACTGAGTGGATTTGACACCCTTGTCAAAAATCATTTGGCCATAATGTGAGGGTTCATAGTGAACTCAGTTCAATTCCATTGGTCTATATGTCAGTCTTTGTGCCAGTACCATGCTCTTTTGATTACACAGCATTGTAGTAAGTTTAAAATCAAGAAGTGTGAGTCCTCCAACTGTGTATTTCTTTTTCAAGATGGTTTTGGCTCTTCCGGGCTCCTTACCCTCCTAATAATTTGGTGAGTGACTTTTCCATTTCTGCAAAGAAGACTGTTGGTATTTTGATTGGGATTGTATTGAATTTATAAACTGCTTTGGGTAGAATTGACATCTTAACACTATTTTATCTTCCAATCCATAAAAACAGATTATCCTTCCATTTAGTTAGGTCTTTTAACAATATTTTGTAGTTTTCTGTGCACAAGTTCTTTATATCCTTCATTAAATTTATTCCTAATACTTGATTCTTTTAGTTTCTATTGTAAGTTGAATTTTTTTCTTGATACTCTCTTCAGATTGTTCATTTTTGTAGTTAGAAACACTATTGACTTTTGTGTTAATCTTGTACCCCACCACTTTGCTGAATTCATTTAATAGCTCTAATAGCTTTGTTATGAATTTTTCCAGATTTCTGTATATATGATCATGTAATCTGCATATAGGGAAAGTTTTACCACTTCCTTTCCAATTTGGATGGATTTATTTCTTTTCTCTCTCTCTCTCTCTCTTTTAAAAATAATTGCTCCAGCTAGAAATTCAGTACAATGTTGAATAACAGTGGTGACAGTGGGCATCCTTGTCTTTTTCCTGATCTTAGAGGGAAAGCTTTCAATCTTTCACTATTAAGTATGATGTTAACTGTGGGTTTTCATACATGTTCTGTATCACATTGAGGAAGTTTCCTTGTATTCATAATTTTCTAAGTGTTTTTTTAAATCAAGAAGAGTGCTATATTTTTCAACTAAGATAATGTATTCTGTGTCAACTAAATAATCATGTTTTTTTTCTTTGTAGTATATTACATGAACTGATTTTTCTTACGTTGAACCACCTGTGCATAGATGGGACAAACCCCATTAATCAGAGTGTATAAGTCTTTTAATGTGCTGTTAGATTTAGCTTTCTGGTATTTTCTTGAGGGTGTTTGCATCTATATTCATAAGGGATATTAGTCTTTACTTTTTTTTTCTAGTGGTATCTTTATATGGCTTTGGTATTAGGATGATGGCCTCATAAAATGAGTTGGGAAGTGTCCCCTCCTCTTCAGTTTTATGGAAAAGTTTGAGCAGGACTGGTGTTAATTTTTCTTGGAATGTTTTTATAAAAGTGCCTTGTGAAGCCATCTGGTCCTGGACTTCTCTATTTTGGGAGGTTTCTGATTACTGATTTAATCTCTTTACTTGTTATTCTGTTGAGATCTTCTATTTCTTCTTGAGTCAGTGTTGTTTGTGTGTTTCTAGAAATCTGTCCACTTCGTTTGGTTATCTAATTTGTTTCGGTACAATTGTTTATAGTATCCTTTAATAATCCTTTTATATTGGCTGATTCGATAATAATGTACCACTTTTCATTTCTGATTTTAGTTATTTATATCCTCTCTTTTTATTGTCAGTCTAGCTAAATGTTTGTCAATTTTATCTGTCCTTTCAAAGAACCAACTTTTGTTTCATTGATTCTTTTTACTGTTTTTTTAATTCTCTATTTTATTTATCTCCAATCAAAAATTTTTTATTTCCTTCTGTATTAGTCAGCCAAAGGGGTGCTAATGCAAAATATCAGAAATCTGTTGGCTTTTATAAAGGGTATTTATTTGGCATAGAAGCTTACAGTTACCAGGCTGTAAAGAGTAAGTTTCTTCCCTCGCCAAAGTCTATCGCCACGTGTTGGAGCAAGACAGCTGCCGACGTTTACCAGACTTCAGGCTTCTTGGGTTCCTCTCTTCCTGGGGCTCTGTTTCTCTCCAGGCTTAGCTCCTCTGTTTCCTCCACAAGGTCAGCTGTAAACTGTGAGGCTTTCTAGGCTTTGCCTCTCTCCACAAGGCCAGCTGTGAACTGTCAGGTGAACGGCTCATCTCTTTTCCCAAGAACTTCTCTCCTTTCTCATGACCAAGCTCCTCTGTGTGCTTACTTTCTGGGGCTCCAGCTCAAAAACTCCAGTATCAAAACTCCAACTCTGTCCTTTGCCATGATTTTTATCTGTAAGTCCCCACCCACCAAGGAGCAGGGACTCAACACCCTACTGATGTGGCCCAACCAAAGCCCTAATCATAATTTAATTAAGTAAAAGTAAAATCTCTGAATCCAATACACTCTAATATACCCAGAGGAAAAGACCAGTTTACAAACATAATCCAATATCTGTTTTTGTAATTCATAAACTATATCAAACTGCTACACCTTCCTTCTGCTCATTTTGGTTTTAGTTCACTCTTCTTTTTGTAGATGCTCTAGGTGTGAGGTTAGGTCTGTGATTTGAGATCTTTCTTCCTCTTCAATGTAAATATTTGGAACTATAAGTTTCCCTCTCAGCACTGCCTTTGCTGTATCCCGTAAGTTTTGGAATGTTGTATCTTTGTTTTCATTTGTGTCTAAGTATTTTCCAATATCCCTTGTAACTTTCTCTTTGGCCTCTTGGTTGTTTAATAGTGTATTTTAATTATCACTTATTTTTTAATTTTCTGGTTCTCCCTCTTCTAGCTGCATTACATTGTGGCCCAAGAAGATAGCTTATATGATTACATTATTTTTACATTTATTGAGACTTGTTTTGTGAACTTACATAAGGTCTATCTTGGAGAATGACTGATGTGCACTATAGAAGAATGTGTATTTTCCTGTCATTGGATGAAATGTTGTTATGTTTGTTAGTTCTAGTTAGCTTATAGTGTCATTCAAGTCTATTTCCTTAATGAGCTTTTGTCTGGATGATCTATCCATTATTGAAGTCTCCTACTATTAATATAGAACTGACTATTTCTCCTGTCAAATCTCTAAATATTTGCTACATATGTTTTGGGACCATGATGTTTTTTACTTGTTTTTTCTTCTTGTTGAATTGACCTCTTTATTGGTATATAGTAACCTTCATTGTCCATCATAAAAATTTTGAATTAAATTCTATTATATCTGATATTAATATAGCTACTTAGGTAACTGTTTGATTACCATTAGACCAGTAATTTTTTTTCTCAGCCTTTCTTTTTCAACTTACTTGTGTTTTTTTTTTTTTTTTTTTTTTTTTTTAAAGATTTTATTTATTTTATTACATATCTCCCCTTCCCCCCCATTGCGGCGACGCGCCGAGACTTGGTCACTGCGCAGGCGCGGCTTTCCCCGCTTGTGGGCGGTCTCTGCTTCCATCACGGCCGGCTTTTTTCAGTTCGCGGGTGGCTGGCTGCGCTCGATTTGCAGGCGAC
>PVKH010031253.1:0-12344 GCA_004027955.1 Chaetophractus vellerosus
CCATCAGCAAGGGTAACATTCTATCCAATCAGTTGAATGCCTTAAAAGGGGAAGTGATTTCAGCATTCAGAGAGAATTTTCCAATTTGACTTCTGACAGCCAGCGTGTCCTGGGAACTTATTAAGAACCTTCATTGGAGCCCCTGGTTTGCCATCTGCCTGCGAAATTTGGACTTGTGCATCCCTACCGTCATGTGTGAGAGTTTTATAAACTCTCATACCATATTAGTCAGCCAAAGGGATTGTATTAGTCAGTCAAAGGGGTGCTGATGCAAAATACCAGAACTCTGTTGGCTTTTATAAAGGGTATTTATTTGAGGTAGAAGCTTACAGTTACCAGGCCATAAAGTGTAAGTTACTTCCCTCACCAAAGTCTGTTGCCACATGTTGGGGCATGGCTGCCGATGTCTGCAAGGGTTTAGGCTTCTTCTTCCTCTTAAGTTTCCATGGTCTGAGCTTCTTCCAATATCAGCTGTAGGCTAGGATAAGTCTTGTCTTTCTCCTGGCACTCGTTTCTCTCTGGCCTCAGCTGCTCTGCTCTCTCCACAAGACCAGCTATATTGCCTCTCTTCCTGGGGACTCTGCTGTGTCTAATGGAAACTTCTCTCTTTCCTCACCTATCTGCTTCACTGTGTATATACTTCCTGGGGCTCCAACATTAACACTCCACAACTGTCTCCTCTGCCATGCTCAGCTGCTCTATTTTTCTCACAAGGTCAGCTGTAAACTATCAGGTGAATGTCTCAACTCTCCCCAGGGCTCCAGTGTCAAAACCAAGTTCTCCCCTCTGTGTTCTTCTCTGTGTATCTACTTCCTGTGAGACTCTGTTTTATCAGCCCAAAGGGCTGGGGCTCAACACTGAGTCACACTCTAATGATGTGGTTGAATCAAAGCCCTAATCTTAACATAAATTAATCAGACATCTCAGCTGAATCTAATACAATCAAGGGGTATCACACTCAGTGGAACAGACCAGTTTACAAACATAATCAAATATCTTTCTTGGAATTCATAAATGATATCAATCTGCTACACAAACTATTTACACATATCTCCTGTCGATTCTGTTTCCCTAGAGAACCCTGACTAATACACTCCCTTATCACTCAAGATATGTTCCCTCCCTGACTTCTCCAAACTCACTCTTGTTTTCACCATGCTTCACTCACACTGATATTCTTTCTCAAAACACACAGGTTTGTTCCTAGCCTTAGGAGTTTTTTGCAGGGTTGGCTTCTCTTCATTCAGGATTAAGTTCAAATAAAACTTCCTCAGACAGGCCTTCCCTGACCCCATGATCTAAAGTAGCTCTCTCACCAAACATACGCCATCCCAACATCTTTATTATGTCATCTTATTGTATTTCTTTCTTAGCACTTAGGATTATGGAAAACTTTTTTTGTGGATTTATTTATGGTTTTCTTCTCAACCAGAAAGAGAGTAAGGACTCTTGCTTAGCACTATGCCCCCAAAGATTATAGCAGTGCCTGGTACATAGGAAATGCTCAAAAAAATATGTGCTGAATAATTGAATGCATACCTTAAAGAGTCCAGTCAGAAACATCTGAACTGAAAAATCAGAAGCTCACTCAACTCAGGGCTAGTTTACGTTCTTTCAGACACAAATAATAAAACTTTTTACAGGATGAAATAAAAATATGTATGAATAGAGACATTTATTAGTATATGTGGTCATTTCACTTGACCTTTATCACCAGAGAGTAAAGGTGCTATAGTGGGAAGTGCATGGACTTTAGAGCCAGAGAGTCATGGGTTCAAATTCTGACTACCACTTATAGGACAACATGATTTTATATAGATGATAAATCTGAGGCTCTTAGTGATACCGTGGCTTGTCTAATGGAAACAATAGCATCAACCTTACAGGATCTTTGTAAGAATTAAATGTAAAGTGTTTACATTTATGCCTGGAGCATAATAAGTGCTTGGTAAATATCAGTACCTCTCCCTTCTTGCTATACCCTACAAGCCTCTCTAAAAAAACCATTTCCTTACTAACAAATGAGTCATCCTTGATTCCCACCGATTTCCAGCCTCAGCCATATGTCAGTTATTGACCATGTACACATATAAGGAATTATATTACAGTTCCAGAGCTTGCAATACATATTGTTTCATGGAAGTCTCAAGAAACAGATGCCTGCATTTCTGGTTGCCTGTTCAAAACATTACTGTTTTTAAAATAATTCTGAGGAACTCTGTAAGCTGATACATAGAGGTTGGTCCTCACCTGTGGTAACTATGAGCTTGTTGTTTCATACTTTCTGATTCAAAATTAAACACATAAATAAATTACCATTATCCAATATGTCTCCTGGTGTTTCATACTAAATAAATATTTAAATAAAGGGTGAGTGGTTTGAAAGCATAACGTGCTAAATAATGCAAGGTGCTGTGGGATCAGACCTTTATGAGGAAGATAAGAGTTGGAATTGGCTGCAGGCCCAAATTGAAACTGTTAATGTTGCTATAGAAATAAAAATTATAAAGCCCATTCATCAAGAACTCAATTCCAGCAGGCTCCAATTTTTGATCATGCATCCAATTTGTAAAACAGAAAAAAAAAGTGTGCATACTTCCCCAAATATGTATATTTATTTACTTATAAAGTATATAGTTGTATTTCTGTACTAATATATTACAGACATTGGAATGTATACAAATAACCTTTTTAAAAGTTGAAATAAATATATATAAATAGACATGCTAATATTTTCTTTTGTACTCTGTTGGATCAACTTACACATGCCTGATTTTGAGACCACTGAAAAAATTATGGACCTATTTGTTTTTAAATATTTTTAAAGGTAGAAAAATTAATCCTAAATGCTACAAAATGAACAACTTCACAAGTAAATTGTCCTGAGTTCTGTTATGACCAAGTGTGGTGGTTTAGAACTATTGTGCAGACCCCAGAAAATCATGTTCTTAAATAAGAGGTGGGTGTAAACCTATTGGAAGTAGGACCTTTTGATAAGGTTACTTCAGTTAAGGCATGGCCCAGAGTACTTAATACTCTTATTGGGGTCCATTATAAAAGAATGAAATTCAAAGAGAGAGAAAGCCACAGAAGCAAGAAGCGGAAAGCAATGAATCCCAGAAGAGAAGGGAGAGACAAGCAGACACCGCCATGTGCCTTGCCATGTGACAGAGGAGCCTAGGATCACCGACAGCCAGTCTTCTGGAACAAACAATCACTGTGATGATGCTTTGATTTGAAAATTTTCTCCGTCTCAAGACTGTAAGCTTGTAAGCTAATAAATTCCCATTGTACAAAGCAGCCCATTTTATGGTATCTGCTTTCGGCAGCTTAGCATGCTAAAACACCAAGAAAAAGGGATGAGAAGGAAACAGTGGACCTGTTTCCCCCAACCCCCATCACCTAGCCCAGATAATACAAGGCAGAACAAACAGAAGCAAAAAGACAAGAACAGGGAAGACTGTACACAAAACCGCTCTGGACATTAGGGGCTTTCTTTTTTCGTAACTAGACAATGAACAGTATAGATAAATGGTCAAAGGACTGAAATATGATGAAAATTTGTATCAGTTAGAACTGTGGATACCCCCACTTCCTTTGGGCTTAAATGATACTACCATGCATGGGACCTGGCTTCTAGCAGTACACTAAGTACCTTGGTAACGTGACTTGGAAAGGTGAGATAATTAACACTCTTTGGGGCTACTTTTGACTAAGAGACAGAAGATGAAAAGAAGCCAGCAGATAGATCCTTCTCTCTATAAAGAGACTGTTGTGAGTTAGTGAAATCCAGCATGCCCGGGCTAGAAGACATCCTGCCCTCAAGCTGTGTGTTATTAAGAAGTAAGGCTGGCTTGACAATATGCCACATTTTGGAGTGATTGTCATGTTGCATTTGGAATCTCCCCATTTGTAGCCTTCATGCAGAAGGACCTTACCCAAGATCTGTACCAAGTCTCCCCACACCTCCAGCCACACTCTGGACAAAAGGATACCTGATTCAAAGGCCAAATCTCCAGAGCTAGCCAGCTGCCAAGGCAGGTCGAAAAGAAGAGTTAGGCCAGTTCCTTTCCTGGAAATTTGGGCTTTGGAAATTCAAGTGAATGATATTTATTAACTCTGGGTGCTGGATTTGTTCATTCTCAGGGCTGGAGTGGCCACTCTGGACCATAGTGACAAAGCCTCTCTAGAAAGAGAAAAATAGCTGACCCAGAGACAGACAAGCAGATTCATCCAAAGCAAGAGAGAGACCAGTTCTCTGTTTATTTACAGTTTCCAGATACATTTCTCATGAAGCCCAGCTAACCTTTATTTCTCATATTTGAATTATATCTGTCTTCTTTGTAACTCTGCACTCTTTGTTTTAAATTCACCATCCCCCCAGATGGCTTACTCCTCTGTTTGCTCGTTGTCTGCTCGTCTTCTTTCAGGAGGCACCCAGGACCTCCCATGTGGGAGGCGAGTGCCCAACCACTTTAACCACTTCTGCTCCCTGCTGGTTACCTTGTCTGCTGGTTGTGTCTTCTGCTTGTTGCAGTGTCTGCTGGTTGCAGTGTCTGCTCATTGCGGCATCTTCTCATTGAGGTGTCTGATTGTCTTTAGGAAGCATAGGGAACTGAACCCAGGACTTCTCCTGTGGGAGGTGGGTACCCAATTGCTTGAGCCACATCTGCTCCCCCTGCTCTCTTTTTTTGTACCAATTGATGTGGGTCTCTATTCACTCCAACCAAAAACTCCTACTAAATCATTATTGCTAGTCAGTATCTATCACTAGCTCAGCTAAGAAAGTATTTCTACCTGAAGCCTGATGCAATATATACAATTCTCCAGATATTATAAAAACCTGCCTCTACATTAAGTCAAGCCGACCGAGAGCTGTAAGCCTGATGGATTCTGTATTTCCAATCCCTTCCCAACCCCCATAGAAGAGCTTTTGCTGAATTGTATCTAGCATGACCCCAACAGCATTTTCTGAGAGACTCTGTAAGAAGCAGCCCAATGCAACACATTGCCTCAAATATAAGAATGCTGTAATGCTGACTCGGCGGGACCCGCAACCGGGGGAGACAAGCAGACACAGACGAACGCAATAATTAACACAGCAAGAACAAGCAGAAAGGGGGGGATATATAATAAAAAAAATAAAAATAAAAATAAACTATTTCTATAAAAATCAAATAAAGATTGACAAGTTCTAATTTTAAAATGCCACAGTCAGTGCTTTTATAATCCACATATGAGTCAGGGCCCCGGATTGTCCATTCTTACACTGAATGACATTCAAAGCAGTCGTAAATCTGACTCTAGAAATCTTGCCAAGGAATGTAGATCTTTACTATGGGTTTTCATAGAGGGCTCAGTTGAGGGGTTTTATATGTACGGTGACCATATACTCTACTCTCCAACCTGGAATCCTTTTGAAAGAGAGAAGTTTCTCTTAAAAATCATGCTGGACCAGCAGCATAAACCAGGCATACCTAGACATATAGTCATCCTAGTTTTATGCAATCCAACTCACAGACCCTTTCCCAAATATTCTATTTTAGATATCTCCTTTCTCCAAAATTCCAAACTCACAGCAGACTCTCAACATTGCTCCCTCTTACTCCAATCCAAACAGCTACACCTCTGCTGTTTCCTCTTTCTCTTCCCCTGCCCTCTGCTGTCCCCTCTCCCCACTGGAAGTCACTTCAAGGACCCTGTACCCACTTGTATCAAGCCAAACCTGAAAGTCTGCAGGACACAACTGCTCCACATACTCCAGTTCCTCTCTTGTTTGTTGATGAGAGGGGCAACTGGGACCCTTGGGAAATGTCATTTCTTTGGATGATTTTTCTTGTAAGACATACTTACTTAGTGAATAAAATTCTCAACCTCACTACATTTTTCTCCTATTTAAAATTTATACATCTCCAAAGAGTCATACAACATATTTTGAATCTCCCAAGAGTTTTAGATAAAATATATCCTCAAAGAGATTGCATAAGATAGTAAAACGTCATGTAAAACATGAATATGGATGATATTGTATATAGAAGATATGTTCTTACAAAATATGAATACCAATATACTAAAGAGAAGGAAACAGAATAGCAGCTATGTATGACAGGGGAAGAATTGAGAAATTGAAAAGTGATGAGTTTTGTTTGTTTGTTTTTTTGTTTATTATATTATTATTATTGTAATAATGATATAATTGGAATATGTTTGAAGTGATGAATGCACAAATAGGTGATTACACTGAATACCATTAATTGTATGTGCACTTTGGATGGAATTATGCTTTATTAATATGAATCAATAAAATTGATTTGTTAAAAAAAAAAAGTCAGTGCTTTGTCTGGGTTCCCATAGTGTTGCTGCTGATTTCAGCTTTAAAATGTAAAATATCCACCTTAAGTGATTAGCTCAAATTATATTAGCATTGGGAAAAAATAAGACATTGCCTTTATTTTGGAGTAACACACACACTCACTATATATATATATATATATATCTTTAAAGAAGCCTTTGTTACCTACTCTTTGACTAGCAGATCAACCTATTTTATTTACTTGATAGTTTTTAATACTATCTGAACATTTCTTGAATTTTTATTTCTTTATTTATTTCCTGCATCCTTCCACTAAAATGTAAGCTCCCTTGAGGGCACCGATTTTGTCTACCTTGCCCTCCTCTCAGCACTGAAATAGTGGCTGTGAAAGAGGTCTGAGAACATGCTTTCTGTTCTAGTTTGCTAGACTGCTGAAGGTAATATACCAGAAATGGGTTGAGTTTTAACAGTGGGAATGTATTAGCTTACAAGCTTACAGTTCTGAGGTTATAAAACTGTCAAAATCAAAGCACCATCAGACAATGTTTTCTCCCTGAAGACCGGCTGCCAGCAAGACTGGGCCCCTCTGTCACATGGCAATTTACATGGTGGCATCTGCTGGTCTCTCCCTTCCCTTCCAGGTTTCATTGCTTTCATCTTTTTGCTTCCATGACTTTTTCTCTCTCTTTATACATCCTGTTTATGAAGGACTCCAGTAAGAGGATGAAGGTCCACCTGGGCCACGCCTTAATTGAAGGCCCTACTTACAAAAGGTCCACACCCACAGGAATAGATTAACTTTAAGAACCTACTTTTCTGGGGTCCATACAACTTCAAGCCATCTCACCTTCCCTAGCCCTTTACCCCCATCGTCAAGGGGGAAAAAGAGACCTATGCCATTGATATTATACATAACTTCTCCATCAACAAGCTTCAAGAATGGGGATATACAGTCAGAAAACTGTCATCTCTCTATCCATAAGGGATTGCAGCTTAGACGGTGTGTGGGGCAGGGTTTTGTGCACACCTAGATGAATTAGCTTGACCCTACTTCCCTTTCCAAACTATGCCACATTTCCCTGGGCTCCTTTGCTGCAAACCTCCTGGAGAGATTTGTCTCTACTTGCTATCTCTAATTCCTCTACTCCCATTTTCTCTTAAACCCGCTGTAATCCAATTTTATTCTCACAGCTCCACAGAAACTGCTCTCATCAAGGTCTCAAAGGCTATCCGTGTCTCCAAATTTAACTTCACTGAAATAGAAAACAAGGTCTTCAGTTAAAAGTGAGAATGGGAAGAAATGATTTCACACTGGGGAAGCAGTAATTCCTATCAGGAACTTTCTGAGTTGCTAAAGATAATTTTATTTGCACAAAACTTATTCTCTGTTGAGGTCTCTTCCTCTGCTGAACTCTCAAGTGGTGGATGTTTTTTCTCCCACAGACCTCATACTTCTGGGCCTAGAGTTGGAGCAGCGATTCTTCATGGCCACCTTTAGGCTCTTCTCCCTCACTCCTCCCTGAAATTCCCCTGACATTTACTCTCAAGACCTTAGTTTATATCCCTATTGTCCTTTACCCTATACTAATACCTAAGTCATTCCCCCTCATTTTTCAATGATTTTTCTTCTGCCTCATTGTAACTCTCTCTAATAATATTATTTGCTTTCATTTTGGGTGATTTCTATATACATATAGATATCCCCCCCCCCCAATACCTTCAACTCTCAGTTCCTTGTACTGCTTTCCTCCAATTATTATGTCCTTCACCTAACCTCAGCCAAATCATCTTTCATTACCAGTAACTGCAGCCCTCTCTATTTTCATTTTCTTGCCTCCCGTGCTCTTACTGTCATTTCCTAACTTTCTGGCTGACTCTCTCTAGTACTCCACTATGCTTTGAACCTCCAAAGTTTGGCCCTAACATCCTTTCATTGTTTCTTGTCCCCTTGTTGTCCTCACTTATTTCCTTACACAGCTGAATTCTTTAATGAGTCATTAAAATCAGTCCTTGCATATACATCAACTCTCCACCTTTTTGCTTCTTTCTAACTTTCTTAGCTGAATTCCTTGCTGAAACCTAACTCTTTGCTTACCCCAATCTGCACCTGTGCCATTAATGATAATGAGAAAAATATATAACCAAACAGACTTCAAACTCATGATCTTGAATCCCAAGTGGTCCCTCACTACTGGCAAGCAATCAAATGTATGATTCATGTCTCTCTCCCACTCTCCTTTGCCACTGTTTTATATATTTTTTCTCCCACTTCCCACATCCTCTCACCCCATCCTTACTCTCAGCTGATGACTTATTTCCTACTTCCCTGAGAAAATGGAAGCAATCAGTAGAGAAAGTCCACAGACTCCCACTGCACTATCACATATTCCATCTACCAGCATCTACACCCACATACACTCCTCACTGTTATAGTAGATGACATTTCCATACTCCCAGCCAAAGGTATTTCCTCCCTTTGCGCACCAGATTCTATTCATTCTTGTCTACTAAAGGACATTAATCCAGCAAGTCCCCTTCTCTCCTTCATCCAATATTTGTTCTCCACAAGGTTGTTTCCATAGGCATATAAACATGATTTTCTTCAATTATATATAAAAAAAATTTCTCTTGCCCCCATTTCTTCCAACTAATCAACCATTTCTTTGCTCCCCTTAGAACAAAACTTATCAAAGTTTTGTTCTTAGAGAGAGAAACTCATTCCCTGCACTCTCTCTAAGTCCTCTCCTTCCACACTGTCTTGAGCCTGCTCTAATCAGGATATGGTCCTCACCAGTCCACTCAAACTGCCCTTGCCAATAACAACAAGCATCTCTACATAGATACAGCCAATGGTTGTCAGTCATTGTCTTATCAGCCATTTCCTTGGAATCAACACCATTGGTCACTTCCTCCTCCTCCAAACTCTTTCTTCACTTGGCTTACAGGACTCTGCTCTATTTTTCTTTTCCTCTCGTCTCACTATTTGCTTTCCTTGGTCTCTTTTGCTGGTTCCTTCTCTTCTCCATACCTCTAATGTTAGAGTGATCCAGGTATCAGTTCTTGATCTTTTCTCTATCTAAATGCACCCCATTGCTAATCTCATCCTGTTTCATGGATTTAAATGCCTCCTGTATGATGACAACCCCCAAACTGATAGGTTCAAAAATGTATTCTTAACTTTTCCTTCCAAATGATTCCACACATCCCTTCCAGTTTTTCATGCCTTTACATATGAGTCCCATGAGTCAATACATTCCCCAGAGAGTAGACATGACTACCTACCTCTCCTTCCCAACCCTGATTAGGTTGAAAAGAAGTGAGAATTTGGTGGGTCCCTTAAGTCTATGACAAATTCCAATATTGTTAATTTTTCCTGTCAATGCCTTCTTACAAAGTTAACATAGGAACATCTGAACCTAAGTATTTATCTTTTTCTCACTGACAAACCATTGTAATGTAGCAAATGATTCCTGGCTACTGTCCATTCCTCCTATATGCTGGTTCTAAGTCAGAGACATAGTCCTCCTCTGAAAAAGAAGTCTTTATGGATGGTGCCTGTGTTGGTATGGAACTGTATGTACCCCAGAAAAGCATAGTCTAAAACTTAATCCATTCCTATGGGTGTGGACCCAAAGTAAGTAAGACTTTTTGATGAGGTTACTCCAGTTAAGAAAGTGTCACCCACCTCAATCATGATGGGTCTTAACCCTATTACTAGAGTCCTTTATAAGTGGAGTTAAATTCGGACAAACAGAGAGAATGCCACAGACAGAGCAGCCAGAAACTGAAATCAATGAAATGTAAAGAGAAGGGAGAGACCATGAGACTCCACCATGTGTCTCACCATGGAACAAGCTAAGGGTCAAGGATCACCAGCAGCCAGCCCCAGAATGCCAGTCTTCAGTAAGAAAGCATTGCCTTGATGATGCCTTGATTTGAATTTCCTTTTATCCTCAAAACCATGAGCAAATACATCCCGTTATTTAACCAGGTCCATTTCATGGTATTTGCATGAGCAGCCTAGGGAACTAAAACAATGCCCAACATTGATAACAATAATTAGTAAAAATGTTAACATCTTTGGGCCAGACAAGTGGTGCTACATGTTAACCAGAATGATAGCATATACTAGGGCACTTTGATACTTATAAAGCAACAGGAGGAACTATTGCCAGGAGGACATCAGCATAGTAATCAGAGAGTTATTTAGTGATGGCAGTAATGAAGCAAGATGCAGAGAGTAGATAATAGTAATTCTTAATATAACAGCAATAATAATAAATATAACTAATATTTATTGAACCCTTTAGAATGTGTTAACAATTTGACATGCATTATCCATTTAATCTAATCTTCACCACAACTCTGTGAGGAAAATGCTATTGATATTCTCATTTTACCACAAGGTTTATAGAACTACTAGGTGGTAGAGTCAGAATACAATCCCAGGCAGTCTGACTACAACTATTAGTAAATCCTGAGCTCCCCTCAAGGTTTTTTTTTTTAAGAATCACTTGACTCTCCTTAAGGGTCTGTGAAACAAGATTTATAAATATGATATTATAAATTGTCTTTCTTCAGATTATTTTGAGTCATTTAAAGGATACCAGAATATCCCATAAAGTCCAAGAAAGGGGTAAGCAACAAGGTCTAGGTAGTAGCTGTACTAGAGTAACTCACATGACCTCAACAGCAGGAGTTTGCAGACCTTCCCTAAGAGAACTATGTCATTATCATAATCCATATCCAACTCCAAATCCAGGTATCCCTAGGTTCAAATTCTCAAAAGATAAAGACTAATTTGTTCAACTTGGATAAATTGCCCACCTTTAGCCAGAGAAACCAGGACTGGAGTAGAAGTCAGGCTTCTAGAAGACTAGAGAAAAGATACTTTACATAGATGCCACTAATATATCTGTTACATGACTGTTTTCCAGAGAGTTTAATTGTACCAGAGCTTGGGCAATTCCAGAAACAGAATGATGGGGAGGAAGCAGAAAGGAGAGCTTTGATTAATTGGAGGCTCTATCAGGTCCCACATGACTGAGGAAGTCGGTTCACCAGTCCAGGCAGTCATGGAGAAGTACTTAGGAATGATACATCAATTGTAGACAGACAAGCAAGGGTCAGGGTCTAAAAAGGCCAGGAACAACCCCCAGAAAAACAAGTGATAGAATTACATCAGAAATCTTTGATATGATTTTTACAGAATTAAAAACTGACTAGATGAGAAAAATAAAAGCAAAAATTGAACTAACAAATGTATATGTGATATTAAAAAGAATGTTCCAAATGTAGTGAATCTTAGGATCAAAACAATGTCTGATCAAATGAGGCTTCTTTATCCGAGGCCTCTGATGAAAGAGACGCTACTACAACAACCAGCTTCAAAACTGGTCCCGAATATAACTTCAAAGTTGCCAGGGCAAATCCAGGGCCAAACACTTGAAACACACAGTTCAGCAGTTTTCTTCAACACCGAAGATAAGAGAGAGAATGAAAATGTTCTGCAGCATGAGACAGGATCTGTGAAAATAGGAGGAAATTGAGTTTTGGCTTGAATCAATACAAACTAAATCATTTTGGGGAAAATATCCAAAGTGCCATATGTGCAATGAGCAGGAACACGATGAACAACGATAATGAAAGAAAGCTTTAGGTGACGGTGGGCAGCAAAGTCAGTGCGAGTTGGCAGTCAGAAGTGGCAGGTTCGGATTACATAACACAAGAGGAGAAGGACAATTGTAGCCCTTTTCTACTCCACCCAGGGAAGCTGTGCCTGGAAAAGCATGCTCCACTTTTAGTCATTTTATTTATTTATTTATTTATTTATTTTTTTTTTTTTTAAAGATTTATTTATTTTATTACATATCTCCCCTTCCCCCCCCCATTGCGGGGACGCGCCGAGACTTGGTCACTGCGCAGGCGCGGCTTTCCCCGCTTGTGGGCGGCTTCTGCTTCCGTCACGGCTGGCTTTTTCAGTTCGCCGGTGGCTGGCTGCGCTCCATTCGCGCGGGCGACCTGCCCTGCC
>PVKH010031254.1:0-12344 GCA_004027955.1 Chaetophractus vellerosus
AATTGATTATTTACTTATCAAAAAACCTACCTATCATTCCTGATTTGATTACTGGTTCTCTTCCATGCCTTCATTTTACTAACATCCTACCCAATCAACATAATGCTCAATGAAATATATGTCACAGTTTTTCATCTCACTTCCCATTCTGATCTAATATTCATAGCAGTCTTTAACAATCATCTTGCCAAGGTTTGTTTGTTTGTTTTTATTCTAGGCTCTGGGCCCTTTTTTCAACTAAAATCTTACAGAGAATTATGATATGCAAAAACAATAAAAATCATAACTTCTATGATGGTTGGAGTTGTGGAAATCTTCTCTGATGACTTTATTTTCCCCAACACACACAGATCACAGAATGAAAACCATTAAACTTATCTAAATTCTTCATTTATTTCCCAAAGGGATTTGTCAGATATTTTTCTGATGGTAAAAGTAATATACATTTATTATTAAAAAGGAAACACTACCAAATTATATAAATAGAAGTTGAACAGTCTCATGTTATCCAGAGATAACTTGTATTAATTATTTTTGACTTTCTATGCACATACATTTTTACAGAAATATTATACTATAAGCATTTTAAAAATCTGCTTTTTCACACTTAATGATATCATAAACAATAAAGCTATATCAATATCTTATATGATTTACTGTAATTTTTATCAAGTTCTCTATTAATAAATATTAAATATTTTTCAAAAATTTTAATTTTATGATAATATTATTTGACATCTGAAGAAACTGAGATCCCAAAAGAGAAAGAAAATATCTAAATCTGGTCACATAGGCAGTTAAAGTTTGAGCTAGGGCTAGAAAGTTGTATTCTGATCTTTATAATTTATTGATTCACTCCCTCCTTCAGGTAGAGAAAGGTAAGGCCATGGGAAGATGAAGAGAAGAAATACCTCCTTTGTTTTAAATACCTCATTTACTCTATCCCTTATATTATCCTAATCTGATTTAAATTGATGAAACCTGGTTATGCTTCGGAGTTTCATGCAGTGTGGCTACCACTGAACTCTTGCTAAGAAGAACATGGGGGTTAGGAAGAATTGCATAAGTGGAATTACCAGTTTGGACTGTTGGACTTGCTCATCAGAGTGTTCATGAAGAGTCTCAAAAGATGATGATAGATTGAACACAATTTCCTGACACCATCTTCTTCCAAGTTCAATCTAACTATCTCTCTGAGCTAAAGCAGGGGCTGGGGCAGGAGGGCAAGGCTTCAAGGAATATGTGGGAGAGTTCATGTTTCATGGATGTTGGGAAAAGAGAGCAGGTTCAAAACTTTCTTTTCTCCAGGCTTAGCTAGAGACATTGGACTAGGAGCCAAGATACCTATACCAAGGTTCTTGAGAGAGGATTTGCTGATGGAAACCCATCCATCCTTGAGTGGAAGGATGATACCTTCCTAATTTCTCGACTTAAGAGGATATGCAGAGTATTTTGGGGTGGGAAAAACTGCAAGGCAGCCACAAAGATTAGCCAGGGATGTTCTAGCCCTCACAACTGAAGAGACCTCATGCGCCACAAAAGAAGATTGATGACTAACACCCTTCAAGCTTGTTTATTGTCATCAGCCAAAAGAAGCAGATTCTGTTGAGCCTTTGATCATTTGTGGGTTAAGTTTCTCAAAATTTTTACTGTATGTACTAAGTATGAATAGATATATGAGCAAGAAAAAGAAAGTGATAGTGCATCCTAAGAGGAACAAAGAACCAGCAGAACACCAAGGACAGGCTGCTTCAAATGCAATAGAAATGCTGTAGGAGATAAATGTCAACCTAAACCACAAGAATTAAAACAAACAAACAAACAAACAAACAAACAAACCAATAATATTTAACAATATATAATTAAAGCATCAAAATCACTTTCTAAAATAAAAAAAATGACTTCTGAACTTGAATATTTAATACACTATAAAAGTATAGTCATTGTTGAGAATCAAATTAGTGGCTTAAAATAGTTCAACTAAAGTGTAAACAGCCCCCTACAAAGAGAGAAAAAATAAGGTAAATGAAGGACAAACCTAGAAGGTCAAATATGGAAATAATAGCAGCTTCGGAACAAAAGAAATTCTATAACTTGAAGAAAGACTTTAAAAGATTGAATTGTATTATTGAGTTCTGGGCAGATTTAAAGAAGGAAACTAATGCCAAAAACCCATGTAAACCATGGTATGTGCTGTACCTAAACCTAAAAGATAGTGGACCATTAAGTACTAAGGAAAAGAACTGAGATCTAATAATACTAGACTTACACATGAAATACTTCATCTTTCAGGGTAAAGATATACTCAATGTTTCAGAGACTATATCAATTCCCACCTGAAAAGAAACACTCAAGAAAGGATCCTAACCAAATAATAAACAAATCAGCAGAAACCTTAAAGTAGAGAAAACTGAAGAGGAGAGCAAACAGTGACGAATTATAAATTTTATAGTATATGTGGTTTAAGCCTAAACAAATAATAATATTCTGACTAAGGATTTGAAATATAAGTCACAAATAAGTATTCTCGAAAGAGAAGAAATTTATTTAAAGCAAAATCAACTAAAAGAACTGAAATCACGAAAAGTCCTAAACAAGCTCAGTAAAATTCCTATCAGTTTCTAGGAATGGGAAGATGGGGGAGGGGGGCTCTTATTGTTTGGTTTATTCCAAATGTTTTGTTAGTTACAAGCTGTAATTGACTACCAACATCAAAAAATGCTATTTAGGGAGCCCACCTAGGTAAGGTTAGCCAGTGCCCTTCAGCATACCTTGTAGAAGTACAGACGAGATTTTGTTCTATGATCAGGTAGTTAGGATTAGATGCCTGATGGTGTGAATCAGCTTCTTCCTGTTCACCACGCCACGAACTTTTACCCCAGAATCTATATTATAACAGGGTATAGCTAAACTGGGTTCTAAATTGTTTTGGAAATTTAAAATTTAGGAAGGCAAATTATAAATGTAAAGTTTAGCCTTTATCTTGTCAAAATATCACAAGTTATTATCAGGACCAGAGAAGTACTAGGGCCTAAGTTTGCAATAAAGGCAAGTGCTTTGTATTGTCTATGTGATTGCCACCCTTCTCCATGCTCCAAATTCAAGTTTAATGTTGCCTTTTTCTTTTTAATGATTTCTTTTCACTCAAATTCTTACGTCATCCCATACACATTTTCCTCCATAGCTGCATTCATCTTTAACTCATAAAGCATACTATATTTTCTAAAGTTAACATTTTCCTTTGTTGAAATATTCAAGATAGTTATGCAAACTACATAGCACAAAACATAAAATAGTACCTTAATTGTCACCTGGAAAATTTCAAAGGCTAAGTAGACAATTTGAGTAATTAAATCTTAAAGAAAAAAATCATTCTGCCTCATTTTAGTGAGTCAGCCAACAGAGGATGTTTTGGAGGGAGGAGTATGAATTACTTTGTTAATTATAGCTATGTAACATTGGCTCTGGAAGTAATCATTTTCTTCCTCATTTCATTCAAGAAATGAATGTGTGATTTCTTGTATATGCTATGTTAAAAATATGATCATAACTAATGTTCAGGGGAAAATGAACACTTCTTTCTGAGCTAATTATCCAAAACTAGCATTCCCTGACACAGTGAAGAAACAGATTCTCTCCTACATTAAAACTGATGATTCTATGCATCCCTTAATAAATATCTACATATGGTTTTTATTCAGCTCAAAGATATTTTTATGTGTCATATAAACAGAAGTTTCATTAATCAAAGAAACCAATAGCTATATTAAATATATGTGTTTTCATTACATAATATATACAATTTATATTACACATCTATTACTTATATATTTATAAAATATTATTACCAGTTATGTAAAACATGTTCCCTTTGTCTGTAATAAATTTCCATTTTCAATACCAGTTTATAAGCTTTCTAAAGTCACAATAATTTACTCATGGGACCAATAATCAGCATCAACCCAACCACAGAACACTATCTAACAATGGGCAAGTTTCAGTAAAAATGTCCCCAGTTGTCTGAAGTTAATAAAATATGCTCTAAACTTGTCTCATATCTCTCTAATAAGACAGTAGTTCTCAGAAGCCTGATAGTCTCTAAAGTCTGCTTTGTCATTTCATTTCATTTAGCAATTATTTAATATACCATTGTTAATGCAGTCAAATCAGAAATACTCATAAAGAATATTAATGATTAGAATTAGTTTTTTGATCTTGATAATGGGTCAGGGTCTTTTTTATTGTATAATACTTATTCATTTTACTAGTATTGCAAGAACTATTGATGAATTTTTAAAAATGCTTTTCCACTCCTTTCTATGTCATTCTTGTTTTAGAGTATTATCATTTTTGTTTATATCCAGAGTGAATGTTATTGTAAAATATTGTTTATATACATATATACACATTTATATTTCAATTGAAAATATATACAAAATAATGCTCATTTTTATTCTGGTTATCTATCAAATATATCTTCATGTTATGAAGATCTGATTTATTATATTTTTTATGATATCTCATTAAAAACTCTGAAAAATGAAAAATAAATGACATTTTTGTATAATTTACTCACTTTGGAGAATATATGATAAATAAGCAAAAAGTCTCATTGGCTCAATAAATGTTTTGTAGTTTTAGGAAAATAAAAAGTAAAATCTATTTTTGTTTGCAAGGTTATTGAGCACTTTGTTTAATATTAAATAACTATATATCTAAGTATAGGTGTATGGAGTTAAATCAGGTAATTTACAAAATATAATGTGGTCTTAGCCTTCAAGATTTTTGATAGCTAAACTAAAACGTCCAACCCTGATACAAAGATCTGCTTCTAGCATTATACAAATTTTAACATATATTATAAAACATTCTATACTTTGGCTTGCCAAAGATATACAGTTTTCATTACTCTAGAAATTTTTTAAAAATTGATGAATAGTAAGATTGAAATCACAAACAGGCTCTTAATAAATAGGTTGTTGTAGGGTTTATAGCAAATAACCTTGCAAGGAAAGTACACTCTGTGGGCCAAATATTGTTTTCACTTACCAGCTCTTCTTTAAGTTGGGAAATGACTTCATCCCTCTCTTTTAGCTGCAGCTTGAGCATCAAGCATTCATCTTTCATTATATCCTATAAAAACATCAAAGAGATGGCATAATAGGCTTAGCCATTTCACTTTGCTCTTGATAAGGAAAGTCAGCTTCACACAGTGGGAGATAATTGCATCTGACTAATGAAACTCAAATTTCTTCTCCAGTGTGATATTTTTCATAATATATTCTGTTGCAAAACAAACAAGCTAATGTATTGAAAGATGTCATTATGTCATATGATGGTATATAGGTATATCTTTATATATTTTTTCTTTAGGCTAGTCTTCCTTTTTCCTCCCTCCCTCCCTCCCTTCCTCCCTTCTTTTCATATCTATTTGTCTATTTTGTTGCCTAAGACAAAAACCAGTGAGTCATCCTAGATTCTTTCCTCCCATTCCTGTGCATACATAAGCAGTGGAATAAAAAGAACTATACTCTAAAAGAAATACTTTATCTACCATTTGTTCCCCTGCTATAATTAAACATTAATTCCCAAACAAATGGCCATATTATAATCTTTATCCTTCGTGACTTCACTGTAGCATACATTCACTAGAGCTCTATCTTTGGGCATTTAATCTTCTCACTCTGCAGATATACTCAGCCATAGTCTCTATGCAAACAATCCATCCACATCCATGGCCTCTACTATTCAGTGCTTGTAACTCTCAGATGTATATACTTAATGTAGACTTACTTACCTTCTAAGCTCCGGCCTACAAATACAACTCCTTTCTGAACATAAACTCAGCATTGTCCTACAGACATTCCAACAACATTCAGTTCAACTTTCTTTTCCTCCACGCTAGAACTTAATTTCTGCTATTTCCCCCATTACCTTCCTTTTCCTAAAAATAATAACCAAGCAGTCATCCTATAGTCTTACCTCTTATTCATCCTGAACCAAGTCTAACACCAAATTCTATTATCTTCCTCACTACTTTTCGGACTAGCTCTTCTCTATTATTCACAGACTTCGCCAGGCACTCATTGCTCCTTACCTGGATTTCTGTAATTGTCTCTAAACTTTTTTCCTACCTTAATCTCTAGGCTTTTCCCTATCTGTCAGAGAATTTAACAGTTTATCACCTGTACTGCATTCCATACAATACTTCAAATGTTTGCTTGTTTCCCAGCCTCACTGGACTAGTTTTTCCCTGCCCCTATTAGAGAGTATAAACTCTATTTATTACCATATACCAGCACCAAAACATAGAGTTGTCATATATAATTTGCTTATATCCAGGTTTCCTTCCAATAAAACGACCGAATAAGCAGTATGGGCATTAGAATTCCACTCCCAGTTCCTATGAATCTGTTACCCTATTCTGAGATGACAAGGAAGAAAACAGCTAATGGATTAGAGAAAACATTACTTGCTTGCACAGCTAGTTCTCATGATGTTAATAATATCTATTTCCTCTATACTGAGCAATACAAAATATATGGATTATTTTATTAATTTCTCTTTTTATTTGCTGACAACAGGTTGGACTGGGAGATATTTCTACCATACATTCAAAAAAAATGCTAATTAACTCTTTCATGTTCCCTTTCTTTTGTAATACTCTTATTTCTTCCTTAAACCATTGGTTTTCATGAATAGATTATGCCTATAATTTTAAAAATTTATGCTTATGATTCTAAATGGTACATGTTATACTGTTAATAGCAAAAAGGTTTAACTTGCTCCACAATGCAAAGGAAACATTAGCAGACTTAGGAGACAGGTAAGAGAATAGTCATATTCTTTAGAATCTGAGAAAGCTAGATCAAATCCTGGTACTGAAAATCACTATACAAGTGGCTTCTTGCAAGTTACTTAACTCCTTTGATCCACATGCAAATTTCTGTGGGGTTTAATAATGAATGATGCCACTAGACTAAAATCTACCTGATGTGAAAAACAAATAAACAAAAAACTTCAAATACCTCTATTGTATTAGTATTTATATTCCCAACATTTTACACAAGATCTCACTTAAGAAAAGTGATTTCATCCTCATAAAATAAAAATGTTCTCAGAGGTTGTTTTCTCCAGATAGCAGATACTACGCTGGAGTTAAGAGTGTAAAATATTTATTGAGGAATAAATCCCTGTGAAAGGAAAAGGGGAGGAGCCAAGATTGGGGAGGGGACAATCAGACCGTGATTCAGACTTGACAAATGCTCTGCTTTTTGAATGAGGAGCTCCACAGTTAAGCTTGCTTGTTAGAAAATCTCATAGTGAAGGAAAGTGAGGGAGGCCCTTGTGTCACTAACTTGCTCAGCTATTGGCGGCTGGTAGCTGCCTCAAGAAAAGTTAAATCTCAGCTACCACTGCTTCAGGCTACCCAGAGATGAGCTTGACCTCAAAGGGAGTGTTGAGGCGGGCTCTGAGGGTGCTGGGGCCAGTCAGCAAACCATACTCCTCGCAGCTGGGCAGCAAGTTCTTTCTTGAAAAGAGATATGAGCCACACCATACATCTACCACAAATGCCTTATGTTTATCACTTACCTCTTAGCTTAAAATGGATGATTTACCCATACAATGGCTACTAAGAATTGTAAAGCAACTTGGTTTTCTAAAAATACATTTTAAAAAAAATTTACTTTACACAATTCTCAGATTATAATCCTGCCAAATTTTTCAAGAAGTTCATAATCTCAGCTTTAAATTGGGTAGTTGTTAATAAATAATTTGCACTTATTTGTTATGGAATAACATGTTAAATATTTTTAATACATCATCAGATATCAATTTATAAAAGCCTCTGTGAATGATCTTGCAAATGAATGTTTATTTACCCAGAGTTTTGTTTTCGGTTGTGATATGTCACATAAGTATCTGTCATACAAAATGAAATTACTTGAGCAAGACTTATTTTTATATTAAGGTTGATAGTAATATTCCCTCAATGTTCTCACTGTATTTTCAAAATTCTAGAACATATTTGACAAGATAATCTATTGAGTTACTTCCACACATATCAAAATCTTAACAAGATTTTAATATTCTGTTTTTCAAAATAATAATTTTATTCCATTAACCTGTAGGTTAATGTAACCAATTTAACCTTATGCTTATTTAATGTAGGCTATTCATAGATAGGAAAGGTATTATTTAGTAATTATTGTATCCTCCATTTCTCATTCAAGTATAATTAAATTTTATAACTAAAATTCAATTTTATTATTATTTCCGAATGTAATAATTATTCATAAATATGGAGTTCATAGTGTGATAGTTTAAAGATGGCTGTGAATCCTTTGCTACTACTATTCCTATTGAGAGGTAGAGTCTAATGAACCTCTCCTTGGATCTGGGATAGTTTTATTGACTACTTGATTGAATATAGAATATATAGATTAAGATTGAATATCTGTCTTATATAGAATAAGACAGAAATAATTCTACATGACTTTCAGTGTTAGGTCAGAAAAGCCTTTCAACTTCCACAATGGTTTCCTGCAAGGTTACTCCGTCCAGTTAGAACCGAGAAGCCATGCTGAGGAGCACAAATCACATGGACCTTCGGTGGACAGGCCCTAGTGAGCTCTAAAATGCCAGCCAGCTTCAATTGCCAGCCATGAGTGAGCCATTGTGGATGACTGCAACTGCCCTGAACCCCCAGGCTAGAACAGACCAGTGAAGTCCTTCCCAAATTCCTGACTTACAAAACTATGAACAAAGTAAAATTGTTGTTTTGAGCCTTTACATTTGGGGATGATTTGTTGACAGATAATGACATATTATAGTTGTAGTTTTTTATGAATTCATGCTGTTAATTTCTTAATATAATTTTTAAAAATTTATTTGTGATTTATGTTTTATTTTGAGTGATTTTTCAAATAGCTCATTTCAAGGATAACAGGAATATTTATGTCCTCATATAACCTACTAGAGAATCAGAAAGACAGGTATAAAAATCTTAAAAATTGCTTTATTACTGATATTTTACTTTGTAAATTTGGTAAGTTAGAGACACAATTATAAATTTGGAAAATTATTTGTCCTAAATTCAGTTTCCTGACTCCCAGGCTCATGTATTTTATTATACATTGCCTATAATTCGAACTACCTCATTGCTTAAGACTACTGAGTAAATGGAAATCAAATACCAAAAAAAAAATGGTAATTAGAATCTATAAATCATGTTGAAAATGATCGTATGATGAAATGAGAAATGAAGAAAAAAATGAAGTGATACTTTCTAATTTTCTCACAAACCTCCTTATATTCCTCAGGTAGAACTATGGCCATCATTCTTGACTATCAGTTACAAAAACATGTCAAATTTGGTATTGATCATCATGACTCTCTATTTGTAGACTTCTAGTCTTCATTCTGGAGGGCTTTACTTTATGACTTTACAGGCTGTTTCCCTCATTCTTTAAACAAAATGTCAAAAGATTAAAAAATAAAGAAAACAGACAACTCTATCAGAGCAAACAAAGACAGAATGTTATGAACAAGTGATTAAAGAGAAGCAAGAAATAGGAATATGGCAGGGAAAGACAACAGGGCATAGATTAGAAAATATAAAAAGGTATAATAATTGAAAACGCATTTTGCAGCTCTATCTAAATAATTGACCACATACAATTCTGATGTTAATTTAGCCTTTTAAAGGAGCATGCTGTCTGCAACAACTGGGTAGCTAGTACAGCCAGCCATACAATCATCAAAACAGGTCCACAGAAGTAACTGCTTTTCAGATATTGAAAACAAGGTCAACAAAAATGCCACTCTAATTCTTCAGTTATTATTTGAAAGACTATTTCATAAACCATTTGTGTCAATAATTGTTACATGATGTTATAAAACAAATTTCTGTTTACTAGCATCCAATTTTAAAAGAAGATTATAGATCTGTCTTTATACATTCACTTAAGAGATTAACTAACATTCCATTGATCTCTAATAGTAAAAAGCTTCTTTTTCTGAGTATTACTTGCATAGAAATATAGAAATAAAATAAAGGCATAATATTTTCTGATGTTTTTAATGATTATACTACTACTTTTACAAGAGGTAAAAAGTAAATAGCTTAAGCAAAGAATTATCATTTCTTTTCTTAAGTAACTAACAAATGTACTGCTAAACAGTACCATATCTTATATATTAGAAGCCCTTTCTACAGTTAGAGAACAACAAGTAAATGTCTGATTTTTGGACATTATATTTACTCTGATTTTCAGAATGCCACAGCATTCAGATGGTGGTGAAGTTTGCAAAGGAAATGCAAAATATAAAACTTCAAAAAAAATTTTTCCAAGCACAGTCAAGGACTAACAGGTGTTCAAAATGAGTATCTCAGAATTGTATTTTTGAACACATAAATCAAATCAGGAAACAAAGCATACTCCCTTACTACAGTAGTATATCTACTGAGATCTCATGCAATTAAAGAAGAGACCTCTTGACTACCAGCACAATCTTTTCATCTACAAATGGGATTCACAGCAAATCTTGCAAATTCTTACTGATCTCCATCACTCAAAAGATAATAACAACTTCTCTTTGTTATAGGAGCTTTATAATTTACAAAACACTTTGTTATACAGAATCTCTTTTTTGTGATTAGAATCTTTCTTGGCTAGCTATTGAACAAAATGGCATCTTTCTAGAATAAGTATTGCTCTAGGCAGAAAAACAAAGCAGAGAAGACATAGTTTTAGCAAAGTTAATATAAAAGAAAAATATTTATAATAACATGAAGAACCTTAAATTGTGTTCATCAACCTCACAACAAAATTCATTGCAGTCCTGGGTTTTTGGAGTAGTTAAAAGCATTAGCCTACACCAAGAAACTTGCTAAAATGTTAAAACAGTTCCATGGGATTATGGGCTTGTTGTTTCCAAGCTGTTAGTGCCCCCTTTGATTCACTTTCCTACATTAAGAAGAAAAAAATTGAGTTGTATAACTCTACTATATAATGCATTCCATTTTACCAAATTCTTCCTAATTATACTGTAAGTGGACAGTACTTGTTAACCTAAGTCACAATCTCTATAAAACAAACATCAATATTTAATTTTCTAAACCATCTTAAAAATGATAGTATTTTTCAAGTGGAAGGATAAGAAACAAATTTCCCTGCGTCATAGAGTTAGCAGACATGTCAAATCAGCTACCTGATATTTTTAGGGCTAAAACCCATGAGTTTCATCAAAATTAATTATGAACTATCCTCAAAATATAAATGTCTTCAAAAACTCATCAACAATTAGTTTCTTAACCAAAAAAGTCAACACTTGATAAAGTAGTATTTAATTTACACTGTGCCATGGGACTTGCTTAATAGGAAATTATTGAAGAAAAACATGTTCTTAAGGGCTTGAGAGTCTGTATCCCCTCTTTTTTTCTCTCAGAGAAGGCAGGTTAAGATTGCCATATTATGCAAAGGAAGCAATTGTTTATTTGTTCATTACCACAATATAGACTATGCAAGAAAAATGTGAATCATTTAAAAACACTCTAAGTACCCTTCTGTTATGAGGTCATTTACTTGATTTTGAATTTTAAATAAGGAAAAGGGGGACATCTTATCCCTCGGCATCCTGAATGAAGTAAGAGAGTTATGTTTGAATGACCTATAAATTCACTTTCTGGGAAGGAAAAGTAATCAGACATAAAACACATTCCTATCCTCCACACTGGTAGTGCTGGCAGGAGCTTGACTGCCGGTAGTGGGCACCGCTCTGCCATTCTACTGAGATAAGAATGCTAGCCCGCTCTTGGGTCCTGGGCACCTTCAGAACAGAGGGTACGAATAATATGGAGCACTGCTTGGCAACAATACATATGCTTTATTTTTTTAAATTTATTTATTTGGATAATAAAGAGAGAGTAAAGCCCTTCTGATTTTATATGTTAATAAAGGAGAGTAAAAACTAGAAAGGGGAAACATCCCTAATATTGGCAGATCCTTAAAATAATGTGTAGTGACCTGTTTCATGGGGTGCAGAATTGTGGAATCATGACAATGACAAAAGGAATGGAAATAAATAATGGTTTAGGAAAGTTTCAAGGATTCTGGCATAATTGTAGAATTCTGGGAAGAAATAAAAAACAGGGAATTCAACAACGTGCTGTATAGGAATCATGGATAATGTGGCTTAATTTTAAGCAGTGATTTCAGGCAATCTGTACGGTCAGAAAACTAAGCTGCAAAAAGCAATGAACATTAGATGAAGCTACAGATGATAACTACAAAACATAGGCCATTATTACATAGGAAGGAAAGGAGTAAAGGTCATGCTTT
>PVKH010031255.1:0-12355 GCA_004027955.1 Chaetophractus vellerosus
AAACGGAATGGAGCCACCCTCGAACGGAGCGAGCCGCCGCCACGGAGGGCCAACTCGGCGCGTCGCCGCAAAGACGGGGGGAGACAAGAAGCAGACATAGAAAAAACACAGAAGAATGGACACACAGCAAGAGCAAGCAGAAGGGGGGGGGCGGATATGTAATAAAAAAAAAAAAGAGTTTAAAAAAAAAATAAGCAGAATGAAAAAGTAAAATCACCCATAACAGAGATAACCGCAGTTTATATTTTGATTATATAACCTTCTTTTAATGTGTATAATGCATAATAATTACAGTCCATTTATGGATTTTTAAAAAAAGATTTATTTATTTATTTCTCCCCCACCTCGTTGTTTTTGTGCTTGCTGTCTGCTCTCTGTGTTCTTCTCTGTCTGCTTGTCTTCTCTTTAGGTGGCACTGGGAACCAATCCTGGGACCTTCTAGAGTGGAGAGAGGTGCTCAATCTCTTAAGCCACCTTAGCTCCCTGGTCTGCTGTGTCTCTTATTGTCTCTCTTCTGTGTCTCTTTTTGTTGCATCATCTTGCTGTACCAGTTCTCCACGCTCTCTGTGTGGGCGAGCTTGCAACACTGGCCAGCTTGCTTCTTACCAGTAGGCCCCGGGAATTGAACCCTGGACCTCCTTTATGGTAGACAGGAGCTCATTCACTTCAGCCACATCTGATTCCCACATTTATGGCTATTTTTTCAAACAAACAGCATCATACTGTTTTTTTTTTTTTAAAGGACATACCAGGGATTGAACCCAGGACCTCATATATGAGAAGCAGGTGCTCAACCACTGAGCTATACCTGCTCCCATCATACTTAAAATAACCTGATTTTTTAACTTGACAATATGTCCTAATATCTTTTCAAATCATTAAAGATAAATCTATAATGTTATTGCAATAGCTATATGTATTCCATTGTAGCTTTTATACTTACTAATATTTTAAAGCTTTATTGTGATGACATTTTGGAAAAAAAAAAAATAATACCAATCAATTTGGGTGTTATTAGTGCAGTTTATTGTTCCTACACATATTCCTAAGCAATAAATCATTGCAACTGATATTTTTTAACATACAAATAGCATCATACTGTACATATTATTCTACAACTTTAATAACAATTTGAATACAATCTAAGTGTCTTTACACTGTCTCACTGAGGAAGTACTTCTTCAAGGGCACTGGCTCATTCAGGGCATGACAGTTCCAGCTTCCTCCCCTGTGTGAGTCAAGGCTGTAGGTTCCTGTCCCTTGCATGGCCTTTAAAACCAAGGCTGCAGGGGAAAATCCCTAGGAAAGCCAGAGTTTCAGGCTCGCTTACCATCCTAGTTCCTTCCCATTCCAAATCTAATATGGCAACTCTCAAGGATCAGCTGATTCAGAATCTTCTTAAGGTAGAACAGACCCCTCAGAATAAGATTACACTTGTTGGGGTTGGTGCTATTGGCATGGCCTGTGCCATCAGTATCCTGATGAAGGAACTGGCAGATGAATTAGTGCTTGTGGATGTCATAGAAGACAAATTGAAGGGAGAGATGATGGATCTCTAATACGGCACCTTTTTCCTTAGGACACCAAAAATTGTCTCTGGCAAAGATTACAGTATGACTACAAACTCCAAGCTGGTTATTATCACAGCTGGGGCATGTCAGCAAGAGGGAGAAAGCCGTCTTAATTTGGTCTAGCATAATGTAAATATCTTTAAGTTCATCATTCCTAATGTTGTAAAATATAGTCCAAACTGCAAGTTGCTTGTTGTTTCCAGTCTAGTGGATATCTTGACCTATGTGGCTTGGAAACTAAGTGGCTTTCCCAAAAACCATGTTATTGGAAGTGGTTGCAATCTGGATTCAAGCTGGTTCCATTACCTAATGGGGGAGAGGCTGGGAGTTCACCCATCAAGCTGTCATGGCTGGGTCCTTGGGGAACATGGGAGACTCTAGTGGGCCTGTGTGGAATAGAGTGAATATTGCTGGTGTCTCCTTGAAAAATCTGCACCCTTATTTAGGCACTGACGCAGATAAGGAACAGTGGAAAGAGGTTCACAAACAGGTGGTTGACAGTGCTTATGAGATGATCAAACTGAAAGGCTATACCTCCTGGGTCATTGGGCTGTCTGTGGCAGATTTGGCAGAAAGTATAATGAATCTTACACGGGTACATCCGATTTCCATCATGATTAAGGGAATCTATGGAATAAAAGATGACATCTTCCTTAGTGTTCCTTGAATCTTGGGACAGAATGGAATCTCAGATGTTGTCAAGGTGACTCTGACTCCTGAAGAAGAGGCCCGTTTGAAGAAGAGTGTAAATACACTTTGGGGAATCCAAAAAGAGCTGCCATTTTAAAGTCTTCTAATATTGTGCCACTTCATTGTTTAGGCTACAACAGGATTTTAGTTGGGGGGTGTGCCTGTTCTTTTTATCTGATCTGGGATTAAAGCAGTAATATAAAGATGACCTAGGAATGGTTCATAAAACCCTAAACCTATTTCCTGATGCTGAAGATGATAACCTATCTTGTATAGTCCCAAACTGGTTATATCAAATAGTTCATCTCTGAGGCACCAGTGCCAGATGCTGCAGTTGTCTTTCAAACCAGAAGAATGTGTGGTTACTGTGTGTTATATACCTTCTGGTTCCTTCACCAAACATGCCCAGTCCAACTTCTTTCCTCACCGTCTATCATATCCCAGACTCTGATGTGTAAATCCAACATGGCATGTCTTGTGCATAACTGTTTTTTTGTTTGTTTTTTTTTTAAAGATTTATTTTTTATTTATTACATATCCCCCCCTTTCTGCTTGTTCTTGCTGTGTTCATTCTTGCGTTCTTTCGTGTCTGCTTGTCCCCCCACCTTGTGTGGTGACCCGCCGAGTCAGCTCACCATGTGGCACAAGCTTGCCTTGCTCACGGCGGCTTTTGCCCTGCCCGTGACAGCTTGCCTTCTCAAGTAGGTCTGCCTGCTTGAGGAGGCCCCGGGTCCCGGGGCCTCCTATGTGGTAAACCGGTGCCCTACCAACTGGGCTACAGCCGCCCCTGCATAACTGTTTTAAAGAATCTTATTTTGTGTACCAAATGTATTAAAGTAGTGTACATTGCCATGTAATGTGAAAAAAAAAAAGATCTACCTATAAACAATGCAACCAACTATTCAAGTGTCATACCTCAGAAACGTGAAATAAACCATGAACAGTGGGGGAAAAAAAACAAAAACACTCTCTCTTCCTCAGTGATTTTGAGGGTTTCTTTTACGTTCCTGAGAGCTTAGCATTCTGGGGTTTTTATGTAGTGGGAGGACTTTCAGGCTATGTAGTCTGCCATATTTGCTGGAAGCATAATATGATTTATTTCTTTAGTCTCCTATTTTTGTCACTTAATTTCAAGTTTTCCACTATTATTAAAAAAAAACAGTGACTATACATATCTAAACATCTTTGTGCACTTATATATTTGTTTAGGACAAATTTCTTTTAGGTAGATTTGCAGGATCAGAATATGCCCATTATTAATGCTTTTTGATTGCTGTTATCAAATTGCCTTTCTGTCATAGACCAATTTTTACTTTCACCAACTGTATATAAGAGTTTCTCCAGCCAATCAACAGAGGTTGTTACTGTTTTTTCTGGTCTTAGCCAATCCAGAGTTTTGAATGACGTATTTCATTTTAATTTCTTTTTATAATTACTAATGACATTGACACTTTTATTGGCCACTTTTAAATTGTTTGTGTCCACACATGCCCCTTTTCTCATTTTCAGGGCCATTTAGTTTCATGAATTTTTATCTGTGCTTTGGCTCCCCTACCATAGGAATGACATGGATTCCACTAACCATAAGCAATTATTTGACCTTATCTTTTAGAGATGCATACAAAATATTTACAAATGAAATGTCTATATTTGCTTTCATAGGAAGGGGGAAAGTGGGTGGGATATAGATAAAAGGTGGTTGAATATGTGTTTCTAATTGTTGAAACTGGGTGATGGGTACATGGGGGTTCATTATACTATTCTCTTTGTTTTGTGTGTTAAAAATTTTCCATGATAAAGAGGTCTTTTCTCTTTTTCGTTTGTAGGATAGTTGGCCAAGATCTATCAGTTGACATTTTTAGTTTCCAATTTTTTTTTAAAGATTTACTTTTTTATTTATTACATATCCTCCCCTTCCCCCTTCTGCTTGTTCTTGCTGTGTTCATTCTTGCATTCCTTTGTGTCTGCTTGTCCCCACCCCCGCCCAGTGCAGCGACCCGCCAAGTCAGCTCACCGCGCGGCGGCCTGCCTGCTCGCGGGGGCTTGCCCTGCTCACAGGGGCTTGCCCTGCCCATGGCTGCTTTGCCCTGCCCTCGGCTGCTTTGCCCTGCCCTCAGCGGCTTGCCTTCTCAAGGTGGTCTGCCTGCTTGAGGAGGCCCCGGGAACCGAACCCGGGGCCCCCTATGTGGTAAACCAGCGCCCTACCAACTGGGGTACAGCCGGCCCCTAGTTTCTACTTTTATTCCCAGCAAGAATCAATAATAAATATTGAATATGTTTCTCTAAACCCAGCATAACTAAAATTTAACTTAAATTTGTAGCTTTTTAATCTAGTGTGTATCAACTTTACATACTACATAATGCTTGCTGACTTAAGGAGTCTTGTTTATTTTCTAATAGTTTTGATTTTTTTAAAATTTGTTTTTAAAGAATCCTATAGGAAGAATAAATTTGGCCAATTGTACCAGTCGTCACATAGAACCAGCCAACAGAGAATTTTGTGCAAGACGCAACACTTTTGAATTAATTACTGTCCGACCACAAAGAGAAGATGATCGAGAAACTCTTGTCAGCCAATGCAGGGATACACTTTGTGTCACCAAGTATGTATTGGGCTATAAATATTTCTGTCAGCTAAGTAAGTGATTGCCCACTATATTCTCACCACTGTAAGAAATATCAGAGATGGTCCTTGTGTTTAGGGTACAGTCTTAGTGAGAAGACAGAACACGCACACATCACTAAGAGATCAGTCTATAATAACTAAATATAGTCAAAAGTATAATAGTCAGATTATATCTAAGCTAATCATGTTTTCCAATATACTCAAAGGGGAGGCATTTTCAAGACAGTTAGCTAATGAATTTTGGGATAAGTTGTAAGATTTCACATATAGTTGAGAAGTTAAGCGTGATTCAGAGAGACCTCACATATCTCTTCTTTCTATTCCAAAAATACTCTCACTCAGATGACTTAGAAAAAAAACACATCCTATTCTATTCTGCAAATTTATGGTTGGAAGTTAAAGTTATATAAGACAGAATAAACTATTGGGAGTGTCACTTCTTTTTTGTTGTTAACCCTGAACTGTAATAGAATTTGAGATGTAAAATCTTATTCCTAAGAGTCTGACATGGGATTTTATTGTTTGGATGCCCAAAAGAGGCTCAAAGACTAAGTTGTGATTAGGGACATAAGTTAAAATTTGACAAAAATCTTTCTTAATTAGGCTGTTGTTGGAGTCACTCAGGGAGATGGGTTCCATGAAATTCTGATTGTAGAAACATTAGAAAGCTACAGTCAAGAGATACTATACTAAAATAGAACAAAGTTGCCAATTTTTGTAAAATAGCTAGATGAGGTTCGGGAACCTCTTCTTCAGAAATTCTCATTGTCTAGATTTCTTCCATACTAATTCATTTTAATTCATCCACGCATTTCCTTCAGGGGCCTTCTATGTACCAGTAGCATCAGACAGGACAGGTGAGGCAAAGTGGATTTGCAGTTATATAGTTTCTTATCTCCTCTGTCATGGCCACAGTCAGTAGGCAACCAATACAAGTGCAGTACCCAAGAAGTTCCTGACCACAGTGACCCATTTGAGTCCTTTTAAACATTACTCAGATTTTGCATCATATGACCTTACCTTTTACCTGCTGCATAAACCCTTCCTGACTTCTCTTTAGACCTTCCCCTGTGGTAGAGGTAGCTAGATCACATATTGTTCTGCCTCCAATTACTCTGTACTTCAGTTGCATGTAGTTTTTCTCATTATAATATTATCATAATTTGGATGGCGGCTCTTTTACCCAAGATCTGTAGAATGGTGCATACTGAGTTAAGTTTTGGCTGGGTCCTCAGCTTTGCTTGGTGACTTAAAATTTATTTGCCATTTTTGGTCATAAGGATACAAACATTCTCCTTTGCCTTATTTTATCTGTTTCTCCACAAAGCCTTTTTGACCTATATCTTTTATCTAAATTTAATGTAAGTCATTTTTTGTTTCCACCAATCAACCTTCCTGTCTTTCCTTCCTTTAGTCAAAATTTCTCTTCTGATCAGTACTTCAAAACATTAGACTACACATTTGAACTAGAAACACATCATCACATCAGGAGATAATATTTATTATATAGTGGGGTTTGAAGTCAATAGACCTAGGTTTAAATACTGACTCAATGACTTACCAAGTATAACTGTGGTTATTTAATGACAAAAGGGAAAAATAAACTCCACAGAGAGACAATAAAGATTAATTAGCTAATCAGTGTAAAGTGTTTAGCATAATGTCTACCCATGAAATGAGTTAAAAAAATGGTCACTATTGTGAGTGTTGTATTCTCCTTATCGCTCTATTGATCCATTGACTATGAGGAGATGATAAACTTGCCTGCTTATTCATGCTTATACCATTTCTAATATCAATAGAGAGGAATTATAAAGATGCAGAATGAATACAATGTAAAAACCTAACAGCTAGTGCTTCTCTAGAAGTCTGGTCTGGCTTGTGAGTTAGGGAATTTCCCCCTTTCCCTCTGCCCTCTTCATCCCCATCAGCTAGTTTCAACTTGTAGCTAAATTTGGATGCACAGAAGAAATTCTTGACATGGATGGAGAGGTTAGGATAGGCAAAAGTAAAGGGAGACAGTTCAAAATAATGTTACCTATAAAGCCCGGTGAAGGTCCATGAGGCAGTGATTTCAGCCCTTGAAGAGCCTGAGTCTAAAGGATATTAAGAACTTCTGGATTCATTCCTGTGATACTCTTGCTAGGAAATGGTCCACACTTGTTGGGTGTCTTATGCCATCAAATTGCCCAAGCCAGACTACCTGTACAAAACAGCGTTTTTGGTAGCGTTTTTGGTGTGAAAAACTCTATCATTTACAAAATGTAATGAGTATGAGGTATGATTCAGCTAACCAAACAGTGAGGATAATTTTACCTTATCATACTTAGAGAAGTTCCTCACTGTGGCTTTTGATTTGCATTCATTAAAAGATGATAAAGAGGGGGGAAGTTTAGGAGTTGAGGAAAGATTAAAGAACATGAGGAGGAAGCCAGACGCCCATACTCCTAATGACACTGAAGAGCTCAGAAGTCCACAGTTCTGCTGGTGCTGTTGTACTTGTCAAGGCTACTAGAACTTCCAGTCACCTGAAGTGGCTGCTGCTTTGCTACAACTATAGTACCATTTGTTGCAATCAGCAGTTTGAGAGCCATAACCCAAGAACTCTGTGCTCAGAGGCTGCTGGAGCACCATTGCTGATATGCCAGTGCCAGGAGCAGAAGGAAAAAAGAATTTTCTCTTTTTTACTTTGATCTGCTTTTGCATTGCATTCTAGCAAAGCAATCTGGGAAATGTAGTTTTCTGATTCCAGCCACAGAAGCGAGCATGGAAAAGTGGAAATGAAGTTGAGAATCAACAGACAAATGATCTGTTCAGCATGCTTTTATTTTTCCCTGATGGAGTGTACAATTTTTTAAAAATGTAGACTTGGAATCTATTGCTAGAGTATAGAGGTAATTAACTCAGTGTTAATTTTAAAACTACATCTTATTGGAATTTTATTAACTTGTTTTAGGAGATGGATTTTGGTTTGTTAGCTAAGGCTAAAGTTAATATTCAGGCAGTACACACTAATAATCCTGTATCCATTATGTATAGCCAGTATCTCCTGATTAGTCATGGTAACATTTTTGACTGGTCTGTGTCTATGCCTTACCAGCAATAAATATTTTGAATATCTCCCACTCCTGCCTTAAAAAAAAAAAAAAAGATGATAAAGAGCAGTTCATTTCATTGATTTGTTTAGACTGAATTTTTTCTTTTTCTAGCAAGAATTTGCAGAAATATGGAATGGGGGGGAAGAATCCTGACTTTTTTTTTTTTACTCTAGGAACTGGCTGTCTGCAGATACTAAAGAAGAACGTGATCTCTGGATGCAAAAACTCAATCAAGTTCTTGTTGATATTCGCCTCTGGCAACCTGATGCTTGCTACAAACCTATTGGAAAGCCTTAAAACTGTAGGAAGTTTCCTTCTGCATGTTCATATGGAGGGTTTTTGAGCTATGTCATAAAGGTATTTTAAGAAAACACACTTATGAGCATGAGACTTGCTGATTGCATTTTATGCTTTAAATACTAAAGGGTATGTGCCAATATTCACTACATATTATGCAGTATTTATATCTTTTGTATGTAAAACTTTAACTGATTTATCTTCTGTCATTCATAAATGATTAGAAGTAAATACATTATTGCTGATTTTGCTAAATCTTAATTTAAAAAGCCTCATTTACCTAGCGATATAATTATCCTCATGGAAAAAATTTTTTTTAAACAAGAAATTTTGAATTGTCTTCTTGGAGCTGTGACTCCTGAAGTAGAATAGTCTTCCAAGAATTGGAGACAGAAACCTCAGACTTTTGTGATCCCTTCTCTAGCTAGCTTCAATAATTTTTTCTAAAGGTTGTGATCTTGTATTGATCATGATATGTCTTGTTACTAGAGTACTGAAAACAATTTCTATGGAACTTCACAGAAACATTTTTTGTAATGGAGTTAAACTTTTAAAAATAGCAAATACATAATAGTTTAAAGCTTGTGCTGCCTTCAAAAAAGAGATGTAGATATAGGGGATATTGCATGAGATTTGGGGTTAAATATTTTATATAGGTGAGTTAATAAATAATCACATGGTTTACATTTACTTAGATACTATATATGCAATGGTGCACATTTTCATAGAATTCAGGCTTTTTAAAACAACTATTTTTGCTACATAGCTCATCGATTCCTCAGATATATCTGGCATATTAGTTCTTCTTCTGTAATGAGCAAATGTAAATGGAAGAATCTTTATATAAAAAAGTAAACTTTTTCCAAGCTGCTATGGACTAATACTTTACTTGCCAAAGTTGTTGTCTTTTTTCCTTTGTGTCCATATTTGACAGAATCTAGAAACCCATTTTGAAATAACTTGAAAAACTCCTAAGTCATTTATTGCCTTTAAAAGCCTAATGCCTTTTTTAAAAAAACAAAATAGTGTAAAGCATGATCTCAAGTTTTAAATACACTTTGAATTTCTTCTGAGCTTTTGAAGTTATTGACACATTTATAAACACTAAATTCTGTCAATTCCTGTCATTTTATTTTGTATTCATTCAAATGTGTTTTCTTATGTGTATTATAAAAATATATTTTATGACTTCTTACCCAAATAAATATTTGTAATTGCCTTAACAAATCAGTTATTTAAGGAATGCTATTTAAATGTGCAAGGTGACTGTTGTGCAGCCTTAGGCTGCAGGATTCTTGGGGGAACTTACTGACAGCATCTGTCATTCATCTTATTTCTAGCTCAGTGCTCAGTTTATTACACATTCTTGGAGTTGCTATTGAATGAGTAGGCAAATGAAGTAGCCATTTCTGAGGCATTTCAACAGAATATGATAATTGAATGTGCATATAAAGAGAGGGAGGATGATTCCAAAGTGCTTTGCCAGATCTGAGTGGACAAGTGATATTACTAGCCAAAACAGGGAATAGGTTTTGGAAGCTTGGTTAGATAGCGGTTAGCTTTTATTTATGTATGGACTTATATTTATTTTTGAATAGGCATTACATGCCATAGTATAAAATTTAAAAGGCACAACAAAGTCAATGTCTCTCCCTTGTCCCCCAGCCTCTTGTTTCCCACCCAAGAGACAACCTCTTTTACTAATTTTTGGTGTGTCTTCCCAGTGATACTCTATGCATATACAAACATAGCCATATTTATATTCTTTTGTTCATACAAAAATATTCCATACATACTATTTGTAGTAAGTTTAAAAAAAAAGAGAGAGAGAGCAGTATCACTGAGAAATCACTCTATCTCAGTATATATAAAGTATATATAATTTTTTTTTTAATAAGAAATTTAGTTTAAGATGATTGTGGGACATCATGTTAGAAATACCCCATCAATAGCAGGAAATCCTGCTCTGGAGATTTCAGTGTTATCTGCATAACAATGATTGCTGAAACCTTTAAGAGTGGATAAATGGATGGAAAGAGAAATAAGAACAAAAGGAACACTATATAATAAAAGTATAAGAGGAGTGGCTAATGATTGTCTTCCATGAAAAAGAAACAAAGAGTGATGTCTGGCAAAACTAAAGAAGAATCTTAAGAGTCTTATCACAGAATCATAAGGCACATTAAAGAGAAGGTGGACTGAAATTTGGAGAGACCAATTCAGTGGAATGGTTGAGATGAAAAATCAGGTTACCACAAAAGCCACAGAGGGGGAAAAATGACATATGATTGCAAAAAAAATTCCTCTATGATAAAATATCTATAAACAAAGTTAAAGCACAAGCAACAGACTGGGAGAAAATATTCACGTTATATTTAACAATGAAAGGATTAATATGCAAAATATATAAAGAATGCCTGTTACTGGTTATCATTTTTTAGCATTACTGTGGACATCATTCTTGGTGTTTTGCATAGATTACATCTCATTTAATCTTCGTATGACCTTATAAAATAGGCATAGAATGAGGAAACAGAAACTTAGGTACCTTTGAGGCCCTCAGCAAGTTGCAGGCTAGGCACGAATCCAGACACTCTGCTCCAGAATCCATATACTTCACCATTACACCATCATGTTTTTCAGATTAATAAGAAAAAACTCACCCTGATAAAAGGGGCAAATAATCTTAACAGGAAATTCAAATACATGAACAAATCCAAAGAGCCAATAACACGTAAAAATACTAATAAATAAAAATAAAAATGTAAATAACAATGGATTATTCGCCCTCAGATTGGTGAGACTATGGCCAACATTGCTGAGGGCTTGAAGAAACAAACTCTTTTATGCTCTTGGAGAGAAAAGAAATGTATACAGTCTTCTTGGATGACAACTTTCAGGAATCTTTTGTGCTAATACACAGGATCAGATGATCCAATCAAACTACCATGCCCTAGAACTCTTACCCATATTTTACTCATAATATCAAGGATACAAACAAAAGTCCCTGGCAAAGCAGAGAGAGGTCTGGGACATCTCTTGTGGCTCCTAGGTCTTTCATTCCCGCATTGGGCATGTACTCTCTGGCCAACAGTATTAAATGAGATCTCAAATGAAATTTGACTCAGAAATCCATAAATTCTAGGTTTGTTTACCGTAAGCATTCTTTAACCAACCATGTACTGCTAAGAGCATTTCATAGATAACAGTTCTAACAAATACCAGAAGTCTGTAATTACCAGGAGGACCAGTTTTCAGCGTGTTTTCAAGGAAACCTGCCTGAGTCACTTGCCTTTCCCAACACCTGGGGAATCAAAGGCCAGCTGTCTTAACTCCTTCCTCTCCACTCCTCAGATGAACTGGCATATAAGCAAAGATATGCACTGTTACATTGTACATTGTTACGGTTCTGTTTTTAAAGTGGAAAAATAGAAATAACCTGGAAGTCACTCAATGGGGAAGAAAATTTAAAAAAGGAAAGGAAATAGGAAATTATTGTACATTCTTTCTACCAAATACCTTGCAGTGTTCAAAAGGATTGAAGTAACCCTATATATATATAATGACTTGGAAATTTTTCCAGAACAACTTATGGTAAAAAGGGATATGCCATGCAACATGAAACTGTCACATATATGCATGTAGCTAGCTAAAAGTCTGGAAGGAAACATACCAAACTATAAATGGGAAATGGCAGTGGAAAGAGGTTGTGAGTAGAGTTGGGTGAAGGACTGCTTTGACTTTTTCTTTTTAATACTTTTTTTTTTTTTAATTTCACATCCCCCCCCCCCTTCTGCTTGCTCTTGCTGTGTGTCCATTCTTCTGTGTTTCTCTATGTTCGCTTCTTGTCTCCCCCCGTCCCTGTGGCGACGCACCAAGTCGGCCCTCCGCGGCGGCGGCTCGCTCTGTTCATGGGTGGCTCCATTCCGTTTTCACGGGCAGCTCCGCTCCATGTTTTGCGGGCAGCAGTCCTCCATGTTCTTGCGGGCTTCCGGCTTCCGCTTCGCAGGCAGCAGCTCCGCTTTTCACGGGTGACTTTGCCATGCCCGTGGGGGCTCCGCCCTGCCCGTGGC
>PVKH010031256.1:0-12401 GCA_004027955.1 Chaetophractus vellerosus
TTTTTTTTTTTTTTTTTTTTTTTTTTTTTCTTTCTGTAACAAGGAGTTTTTCAGAGAGAATGAGAGTGGAAACTCTCACCAGCATTACACATCAGGCATTCTATGTTGTGTTTTAGTTTCCCAGCTGCTAAAACAAATATCATACAATGGGTTAGCTTAAACAACAGGAATTTATTGGCTCACAGTTTTGAAGCTAGGAGAAGTCGTCCAAAATCAAGGCATCAGCAAGACGATGCCTTCCTGAAGATTGTGGTGGTCTGGGGCTGGCTGCTGGTGATCCTTGGTCCTTTCTGTCACATGGCAATACATATGGTGGCATTTTCTTCTTTCTCTTTCAGGTTCTGTTGACTTCCAGTTTCTGGCTGCTCCCGGTGGCTTCTTCTCTGTGGCCAAATTCCTTTTCTTATAAGGACTTCAACGATATTGGATTAAAGGCCGCCCTCATTCAGTTTGGCAACACCTTAACTAATAATACCTTCAAAGGTCTTATTTACAATGGGTTCACACCCACAGGACCAGGGGTTGGGACCTGAACATGCCTTTTAAGAGGGACATTATTCAATCCCCAACATGTTGTTTTTCACTGCTTTCTCCATGTGCCTTATCCAATGGCTGGATGCTCTTAGAATTAGTCTGCTGTCAGAGAATAGAAGGAATCATATGAGGAGTCATTAAATTGACTACCTTGGCCTTAAAACAGTTCCTAATGTGCTGTGGCTGCAGTAACCAACAGTAAGGCTACTATACTGATCAATGTCTTCCTTCTAGAGCTAAAGTTCAATTTAAATCACTCATTTATTCTGGATATAGCTGGTGATTAATTGTTACATTACTCAGCACATGAAGTTAATGTTAACAGCTTCTTTAGAAGGGAGAAAGGACCCCCAGGGCTTATTTTTAATCACTTTATTTCTTCCATTTTACCATCTTAAACAAATTCCCTCAAATGGCCAGGCTCCTTTGCGGCTGCTATTACTGTCCAACTGACAGCTGGGTAATAGTGAAATTCTGTGTGTGGATTGACTTTTTTTTATTGTTGTTCCAAGTTAAACACCAACTTATGTACCTGATTCTGGGAATTTGATAGTGAACGACACAAATACAAATAGGTGGCTGGGAAATTAAACATGCAATATTAAAAGTCTGTTAAAATAGGGAAATTACAGAATGCCATGAACTCATTGGGTGTTAACTATATGACCCGCATCTTTCTAAGTGGTGGGTATAAAACAAAGCACATGTTCTTATGGAGCGCATTTCTCTACATAACTGGTTTACCTACAGGTCCAGTTCTGCACTCCAAGATCAGAATGAGGTGAAGAAAGGGAGGGTAAATAAGGAAATGTCTTCTGTGGGATATTAAAAAATACAGGGCCAAATCCTAGTTAAAGAGCCTAGTAAAAAGGGGCGAGAAGGGGGGAAAAGGGGAAAGATGATATCAAGGATCTTACCTATTGAAGAGTTGTTGCTGCTTTTTTAGTACAGGCTACATGTAAGCAATCTCTGTATCCCAACCAACACAGTAACCAGGAGGATAATGTACAGGTCTAGAGTCATACGGCCAGACTATTCACTTACTAACTGTCCTGGGCAATTACCAAAATGTCTCAGTTTCCTCATGGTAAAATGGTGATAATAGTACCTACCTTGAAGAATTAGGTTATTTAATAATGTGTAATAATAACAGCTGACAGGTAGTGTCCCAGGCACTTCAAATATAGCAATTCTCTTAATCCTCATAACAATCCTATGAGGTAGGTATTATTGCCATTTTTAATATGAGGAAACTGAGGCACAAAAATATCACATAGTTGGCTCAAGGTCATACAACTAGATAACTGGCAAAACCAGGAATTGAACTTTATCTCCAGGGTCTGCGTTTCTAACCACTGCTCACACTGCCTGTCAATAAATGGCATATAGAAGGTTAGAAATAAGCTGGTGCACATCACTGAAAGGTTCTTTCCATCTCCTTCTACTCCCTTTGCTGTAGAACCCCTTTGCTGTGATGGAACTGTAATAGATAATTGGTACACAGGGTGAACAAAACATATCTGGTTCTTGCCTTCCCGTAGTTTATGGCCATTAATTAAATAACCACAATCCTCCCCAGGTTCTTGCCTCCCCTTTTTTCTCCCATTTCCTGATCTGTCCACTAGTCCTCCCATCACCTAGTGGAGGGTTGAATCTGGGCTAACTGGGGCCCTTAACAGGGTGCCCCTGGAGGGCTGAAGCTGGACCAGGTAACTGGGGAAGCGGCAGGCTGACCTTCCTTTTATTAGCGACATTGTTCTCCTTTCTCTCTGATCCTCGGCTTAAAATGGAGGGATTTCAACCAGTGTTTTCTCTAGCCATCTGTGACTATTCTCCCCCGCCCCCACCGGCCAAGGCCTCTCCGATCTACCCCTGACCTGGTGTTCCCGTGTTTGAGGTGCATTCCCGCCTCCTTGATTCCCAGATTTCTCTTTCTCTAAGTTTCCTGAGATTCCGGACGAGATGCGTGACATCCGCCTCACCCCTCAGGCCACGCTCCGCGCCCGCCAGTGGCCATTCCTGTCACGCATCATCGCTTTCCGCGTGGGTTGCAAGTTCTTGGCGCCACCCCTCCCCCCGGAGTTATGGTTCGCCCAGCTCCCGAGCGCGGGAGCGAAGCCCGGGCCTTTGACTAGAGGGCAGGGAGGTCATCGCTCGGGCCCGGAGGAAACTGGGGGCCAAAATGCGGCTCAGGAAGGCCGAAGTCGAGTACAGGGCAGTCACCCAGGATAGCGGAGCATGACGGCCCGCGGTGCCCAGGTTGAGCTCTCGAGCCACGACCGCGGCCATTGTGCTCAGCTGCCTCAGCCTCAAGGCCTGTGGTCATGGCGACAACCGAGAGACGCGCTGAGAACGCCCCTAAAACGATAATGTGTTTTAATTTTGTGAAACAAACAGGGAAAAGACTCGGTTTCTTCTTGCTGTAAGAGAGACTGGATGAGAAGGACAGACTCAGGAGGTAGAAAACCAGAGGTGCCGCCGCGCGCCCGGTCACGTGGACCGCAGGGACCACATGGCGGCGGCACGCGCGCCCCCGCGCCCCCGCCGGCCCGGCAGCCCGGGCGCGCGCGCCGACGGGGCGGGCGCATGCGCAGGGGGGCGCGCCGCCTCTGCCCCGCGGCGAGGGTGTCTATGGAGAGGCGGCGGCCGCGCCTGCTGAGGCGAAGGCTGAGGCAGTGGCGATGGCGCCTTTCCCCGAAGAAGTGGACGTCTTCACCGCCCCACATTGGCGGATGAAGCAGCTGGTGGGGCTCTATTGCGACAAGGTAACGGCGTGCGGGGGCCTCTTGCACTGGGCGGCGCGGGCGGAGAGGAGGAGCGGGCCGGGTCCCTCGGGCGGCCTGGCCTGCGCCGTGCCCGCAGCTCCCGGGGCCGCCGCCGCTGCGCAAACTCCCGCCTGCGCAGCTGTCAGTGCTGCGCAAGCCCGCCCGCACCTTCCCCGGCCCTCCTGCCGCGGGGCCTCGGGGAGCCCGCACCCCTGCCCGGCCGGCGGCCTCGGACGTGCCCTCGGGGCTGCGTCCTCCTGCTGAGGGCTTGCGGGCGCGAGGAGGCGTGCTGCCCTGGACCGCGCCGAGCTTCCCGCCCCCGGGCCCTTGGTGAAACCCCCCGAGACCTTTGGGGGCCCCCGGGTCCGCCACCTGCGTTGGGGTGGCTCATCCGCACTGGGTAGGCCGATTTTGCAGTTGTCGCCCGCCTCGCCCGTCGCTGCCAGCCTGTTCTGGGGCTCCCCGAGGCTCTTTGCAAACACCCATCCATCCTCCCTCGGAGCCTCTTTGCTCCTGGCTCGTCCGGCAGCTTCAGCTCCCAACTACACCCTCGCTCATTTCCTCCCAGCTTTTTCCTGGTTTGATTGGGAGTAATACGAGGTTTCTTAGCTGAAGAACTGGAGAGCCTTTACTCTTCATTTATAGTTGTGTTTTTCCTTGCACTTTTTATTGCCCCGAGCTTTGACTGAATGTCGATTTTGTCACAGGATAGCTCTTTTCTGTTGGAATTCGCCGCATAAGCTCGAATAAAAGGGGCCTCGGGAAAAGTTGGTTGAACTCTGAGAACCTTTTTGGACCCTTAATTGGTGCAGCATAAGCTGAAGAAATACTTTTGTGGAGATGGTTCAGGACCTTTTGCTAATAATTTTTAAACAGTGTTAAAAGTCTATATCTGTCAGTTTATGGATATCCTGGAAACTTCGGGCAGTCCTGTTTCATGGAGAAATGAGCCGAATAAAAAGAGTTGAGACAATTATTATGTAAGCATAGAAATAAACTTTTATGCATTTTCAGAAATTACATAGCATTAAGCAGAACCATTATTGACAGAAAAGGTCTTAAGTAGCCCAGTAAGGTGGCTGGAGGATGCCCAGAGTATTAGTGCTAGGCCACACTCAAGATCAGCAATTTTAAATTGGTCGGGTTGAGTTTCTTATCTTAGCACCTCCACCCCACTAACCATCCTCTCTCCCCTCATTTTGAAAATTTAAAAATACCTGATTAAGACGTAGGTTTAAAGGCCAGGTCTGTCTAGGACAGTGGTTCTCATCTTTGGTTGCTCATTAGAATCACCTGGGAAGCTGTTAAAACTTGTTGCCCAAGACCACTAAAATTAGGATCTCTGAGAGCAGGACCCAGAGGTCGGGTGTTTTTTGAAGCCCTGGAGTCCACTGTACAGCCAAGGTTGAGAACCCAGGAGAAGCTTAAGGAATGGGTGAGTTGTTAAGCAGAAGTGTGTAACCCTGAATTCTTGAGTTAGTTTTACCTGTAGTGTTTTTATCCTCGGTTTTTGAATTTAGTTCATTCTGTCAGTATCCTTTCATTTGCAAGAAAGCAATTAATGGGAAAAATTTTTACTTTTTCAATATCAAAAGGTAAGGGTAATTTAGTGAGGACTGATGGAATTAAGGACTTCTGTTCAGTTTAGAGTGGGGAAGAGATATTCCAGGGACCACCTGAAATTGTGTGAAAGATTTTGTGCATGTGTATGTCTTCCTAGGGAGTCTGTGGCTTTCATCAGATTTTTAAAATGATTGTAACTTTATTTAGGTAAGTACTGGACCATCCAGCTGTATTTTAAAATTTTGAAGTAGCTGATCACTTTTTGTGATTTTTTTTTTTCTTGGTGAGTGAGAACATTTGAACACACTTTGAAAATGTAGTTGCCTTTTAAAAAAACAACAGTATCTGAGCCACATAAGATTCTTTTCAGTAGTTACATGTTCCCTCTTGCAATAACTAGATTAAGACAGTGTTTTAAATTTAATATAGTGTAAGTCAAAATTACCACTAATTCTGAATTAATTAGGTATTATTAATGAGGTTGTTGTGGATACTCATCAAGAAGATTAAAAGCCCAGATTTTTGAACTGTGGATCAGAGACCAAGGTGATTAAAAAAAAAAAAAGTGCATAGGAATTATCTTTTTGATACTAATAGCTAATGAGAATCTTTCCTACAACCTTTGGAGGTAGAGTGGACAAATTATTTTATAATGGCTAAATATTCTTAAAGGAATAAAGGGAAAAGTACCTTTCTTGTTATTCAGTTGTCATCTCTAGTTTTACTGTCACCATCCTTTGATTGTATAGGCCAAGGATACCCAATCCAATGTTCCTTTTTTCTTCTTTTTTTTTCTTATTTGTAGTTTTTCCAATCCGGTTTTATAACTCAGTACCTAACCCAGACAGCCTAGAACTAGTTTTTATACCCAAACTAAAAAGGTACAGTGTATTTCAGTGTATTTTAAATTTTGACCCTGAATGTGCAGCAATTATAAAGAAGTCAGTTTTATGTCCAGTATTGAACTTTTCAGGTACTATATATTTTAGAAGCACCTGTTTATTTACAAGCATCAAATCATTAATTTAAATATGCTTAGACTAGTTTACTTAGAATACTTTATTCCAAAATTATTTTCGGCCATTTTGCATATTGCTGTATAATACTTAATTAAATACATTGGTCATGAATTTCCTCTTGCATTTATAAAGGATTTTATAGAAAGATTTTTCACCTTTATTATCCACACAACAATCCTTTGATATTAATAAGGGCAGGGGCTATTTCTGTTTTATAGCTGGGGACTTGCACGCCTAGATTAGCTAGGCCAAAGTTACATAAGAGGTTATAGTGATAGATCCAGATGGAAACCCAGATCAGATTTGGGAGTCCTGCTTTAATTTTCTTTGTATGAAACCATAGTAAGTTTTGAAAGAATTTTTTGGTAACAGTCTGCCATTAGCCCTTTTGGCTAATTCAGTGACCTTCCAAATTGGGATAATTTTAATGCAGATTTGCATTGATGACATCCTTTTTCCATTTTACTCCAAATATCTCGGGCTTTCCTCCAGGCCTCAAAAGTTATCTTCGTTAATTCCGTCTGTAACCTTGGAGTTCCTACTGTCTGCTTGCCCTGTAGTAGCTTGTGTTGGCAATGTGAAGATGCAGTCCCTATTCTTTTAAGATGTTTACTATCTAATACACAATAACATCTGCTAGAGCAGGGCATAGTGGAAGCGAAAGGAGGTGTGTGGTCAGGTCTCTGCATTAAAGTGTTAGGAATGGTCTCAGAGTGGCATCGAACTGAATACGGAGGTCAAAGTAGGTGGTGGTTGTAAGGCTCTGGTTAATAGAGAGATTCCCAGACTTATACATGAACCAGTTATTAAAAAATTCAGGTGGCAGAAGCCTAATAAAATGCCCAAGTTCTTATTTTGTCAGGTAAAGATATTATAAGTGCCATCTTCTTTACCATTTTATAAAAGAAAGGACATTTTAAAACCAAAGCTCGAAGAAGGAAGAATGCCCAGAATAACTGAATAGATCTTTTTTTTAAAAACAAAACAAAACAAAGTAAAACAAAATTGAATGAATGTAGCTTTATTAAGAATTTATTTAGTTTTTCTTAATGTACTCATTTCTCACCATACCTATAAAAACTGATACTGGCATTTGGGAAGATGGGTTTAGTGGAAAGTATATTGAATTGAGAGCTCAGAGAGGAAGGAAAAGGGAATTTACTGAGTTCTTACTACATGCTCACATCATTTCTTTTAATCCTCACAAGAGCTGGGTAAGACAAGCATTACCCTTCATTTAAAGATGAGGAAACAGACCTAGTGGTTAAATAACTTTCCTTCCTTACTCAACTAGTAATTAGGAGAATCTGAATTTTAATCTTGGGATTTTTTTTCAAACCTTCTAAACTCCCATGTTTTTTGTACTACCTTACTGTTTCTGCTACTTAATAATAAATGTATAATTTGAAGCAAAACAGTACACCTCTAGGTCATAGTTTTTTCATCTGTAAACTAAGTTTGACCAGATACTTACTAAGGTTTCTTCATTGAGTTTAACTCTCCCTTTATTAAATGAAAGCTTTGTTTGGCTGAGTAGACAAAAAAGTAAAAACTCATTTTGAATAATATGTTTGGGTTTTTGTTATGCTATTTTTCATATCTATTTTAAAACTTAATATCAGATAAGCTAGTCTCTAAGTATGATACAGCTTTTGGGAATCGGTTTGAAATGGAAAGTGTTTTTGTTTGTTTGTTTTTGTTTTTGTTTTTTTTTTTTTCATTACTGGGGCTGGGGATTGAACCCAGGACTTTGCATGTGGGAAACCGGTGCTCAACCACTGATCTACACCATCTCCCCTGAGTTGGTTTTTTCGTTTGTTTGTTGTGTTTTGTTTACAGGAGTTACAGATGATCAAACCCGGGACCTCGTATGTGGGAAGCAGGTGCTCAACCACTTGGGCTATATCCACTCCCCTGAAATGGAAAGATTTTAGGTTATAGGGTGTCTGAAACAGAAAGTCATTTATAAATTCATTTAAAATATGGGAGATAGCATGTTACTGTTTGTTGATTTTGTGTATCCTATTACAGTATATATAAGTTCCTTGTTGAATTTGCCAGGCATCAGAGGATATAAATTTATTGGTCACTTAGGAACCTTTAAATCCTATTTTAGAATAGTGTTTTTTCAGAAGTGTCCTATGACCCATTACTGGGTCATAGCATCAATTGTGTGGGTTAGAAACAGCATTACAAAAATAAAGTGGAAAAGTAAATGCAGGAGTACATAATGGGTTAGAGAAGGGAAATATTTTTTTTCCTGAAATTTAAGTATTTGTGGGGGGTGTGTGTGTTTGTGTCTGTATTGCAATATATTTCATACTGAAAGTCATGGTTAAAAATGTTTGAAAAACACTGCCTTAAAAAGCAGCCTTTCTTAGCCGCAGCACTATTGACGTTTTGGGCCTGATGAATCTTAGGGGATGGGGTGAGGTGGGGGCCATATTGTGCATTGTAGGATGCATCCCTGGCCTGCACCCATGAGATGTCAGTAGCTCTTCCCAAGTTGTGACAACCAAAAATGTCACCAGTCCTTGCCAAATGTCTCCTGGAGGACAAAATCACCCCCTGCTGAGAAATATTGCTTTAGAGCAAATGTTATTTCTGACAATTTACTTTTGAATCAGAAAAGATAGTTTTATGATTGGGACTAACATTGTAGCTTGTAAGAAAGAACATAGGTTTTAGAGTCATAGAAATTTGATCTCAGCTTTGTTGTTTACTAACTCCATGATTTTGAGCAAGTTATTTCATTTCTCTGAACCTCAGTTTTCTCATCTATAAAATGGGCATAATAATTATACCTTCTTCATAGGATTGTTGTAAGAATTGAATAATATTGGAAAGCACCTACCATTAGTGCCTGGTACATCATAGGTCTCAGTATGTGCTAGATGTTATTAGTGTCCAGTTTTTTTTCTTCCCCTAAATTAAGATTACATATTTGAATAACTTTGTGGAGGTGAACAAATTTTTGAAAAAACTATTCATATAAACAGATTTTTGAAAAATTAAATAGTATGTGTTCTGATTATTCTTTTAACGGATGCCAGGTTAAAAACATTTGCTCTTTTCAAGTGGAGAAAAACTGACTTGGGTATTTATTTTGGGTTGAATACAGAAATAACAAAAAAGCCCGAATAGGACTTAGACCTCTAACATATATTCTTTGTTTTTGCATGTATTAACTTATTTGATCTTCACAAGAATCCTTGAGGTAGTTAATATTATTAGTGCTATTTTACAGATGAAACTGTGGTATGGAGATATTTAGTGATTTGTTGGCAGAGATGAATTCACACCTAAGCCATATGGCCCCAGAGTTAGTGCTTTTAACCACTCTGCTGGATTGACTTTATATATGTGTATAATTGAGAGTCCTTTTATTTATTTATTTTTATTTTGTAAAAAGTTATTTGATTGCTCTCAAATGATAGTAAAGGGAGAGCTCACCTGTTAGTATAGATTTCTATTCATAGCTTTTAAAAAATTTTTATTTCAAAAGAAGCTTTAGATTACATAAATGATACATCAAAAATATAAGGGGATTCTCATATAACCCCTCGTCCCTCCCTCTCCCCCACTTTTTCCCATTAACAACATCTTTGATTTGTGTGGTACATTTGTTAAAATTGATGAACACACATTGAAGCATTGCTTCTAACCATGGTCAATAGTTTACATTACAGTTTACACTTTGCACTGCACATTTTTATAGGTTTTGACAAAATGTATAATGGTCTATATCTGTCATTGCAATGTCATTCAGGACAATTTCAGTGGCCCCAAAATGCTCCATGTTGTATCTGTTCTTTCCTCTCCTTCCCCTCAGAACCTCTGGGGGCCACTGCTTTTATATCAGTGTTACAGATTCTTCCATTTGTTAGAATAATAAGTCTATGTTAGTCAAGAGTTGCATTCCCACTGTATGCTTGTTTGTTCCTCAATCTTGAGGATTTTAGGATGGTGATACCCACTCTGTTTCTGATTGAGAGGGGGCTTAGATCCATGGGGCAGATGGATGGAACTGTTTTGCTTGCTGTTGTAGATACTCTCTGTTTTTTGGAATGGGCATTGTCCACGGTGATCCTTTTGTTAGTCCTGGGTGAGTCTGAGGAACTGGAGAGTGGGTATTGGCTACAAATCTGCTGAGATTCAGGGCTCAACCAGCGTATGAACAGCCAGAAGATTTAAGTCTCTGGTACATACATTTAACTGGTATAGTGCTAATTATAGCTTCACATAAAAGTGGCAGAAGAGCCATGTGTAGGGAAATTATAAATGAGTCTAATTTTTAATGTTTTTTTTTTCCCTTTTTCTTTTGTAATAGAATGACATAATGTAGTAGTTGCATAGATTAGCCACTAGAGGATTTTGTTGTGATTTCATGTGGCATTTCTTACGATTTTTAATCTAGAATATGAATTTAGCCAAATCCATCCACCCTGTTTTTATATGTTTCAAGAGCTCAGAATGTTTTTTATATTTTTAAATGGTTGAAAAATTAAAAAGATTTTATGACATGTGAAAACTATGTGAAATTCAATATAATTTCCATAAATAACAAAGCCATACTCATTTGCTTACATATTGTCTAAACTTTTGTGCTATAACAGCAGAGTTACATAGTTGCTACAGACTGTATGGCCTGTAAAACTTATGTTTACTATCTGGCCCTTTCTAGAGAAAGTTGCGGACCCCTGTTTCAGATAGTTTAGTTATTTATTGTGGTTACTATTCATCCTCTGTTTCCCTTCACTAGAATGTAAGTTTCATAAAGACAGAGATCTTTGTTTTTTTTTGCTGATATATCCCAATTACCAAGAGCGGTGCTGGTCTCATAATTGCTGCTCAGTAAATACGTGTGGAAGTCTAAAAATGGATGTTTAAATTTCAAAATGTTGATAGCTAGCATTTATTAAGCAACAGTTCATTCTAATTTTACAGCAACCATGTTGAAGAACAGGTATTATTATTTTCATTTAAAACCAGAAGAGGGGAGCCAGGTGTAGCTCAGCAGTTGAGTACCTGCTTTTCATATTCAAGGTCTGGAGTTCAATCCCCGGTACCTCCTAAACAACCACCACCACCACCACGAAAACCCAGAAGAAACTGAAATATTAAGAGAGAAAAGTAACTTAACCATGGTTACCTAGCTAAATAAGGGATAGAACTAAAATCTGATCCTAGGGAATCCAACTTTGGGCAGGTTCTCTATATTCAGCTCTTCATGCTTAATCCAAACTGTCTTTACAGAAGACAGTTAACTCTGCTGTGTATAGTGGAATAGTTTTGCTTTGGGAGTTGGTGTGTCATCTTTTCTGATGCTTTGTCACCAGACTACACTTTCCTGCTGAGAACAGGCAATAAGGCAACTTATCTGTGCTCCATTTTGGAAATAATAGATCAGACTTTACAAAGTAAATCTAGGCAAAATAGTGTTAGTCGTCCCCCACACTCCTTCTTTTACCTATCTTTTGTATTTAACCTAATCAGGTTTCCCACTTTAAATGGATTTTGAAACTGAAATTGATATAGTAGAAGGTAGATTTAATATAGGTAATGAAAAGTTTGAATTTCATTTATTGGCCAGAATGGTCATTGAACTTTAATTTGAATCAGGTTTCTTGATAATATATATGCGTTAAATATTAGAATTTAATTTTCTGTTAAGTGTAAAAACAGAAAATTACATCAGAATCGCCATTTTCTTTTCTGTTGAATAGCAGAATTAAAAAAGAAAAACTATATTTTAAAATATTTTTGTTCTGTCTTTCCTTTGGGTACGTTTACTTTCTCATGCACTGATTTGTACTAGGTTTCTACATTGCACTATTGCAATGCCTCCAGCCCCCCAAAATACATAATTCCTTATATAAACTGTTAATAGTTCTACTTTTTTTTTCAAATAGTTCCCGTATAATTATCTAATAATGTCCTAAGAGGCCAATATTTTATAATTATTTTCTAAACAGATTAGACTCACCTTGATACTAAAGTGTAAACAAATCCTAATGGAATATATTTGAAATTGTAAAAGTAATATAATAGCATAATGAACATTTTGAAAAAAGAAAAAAAAACCCACAACATTATCCTAGCACACTGTTTTAATTTTTATATACTTCTCTATGTTGTGTTTGTATTTGGTATATGTATAAAATATTGGGATTTTTCAAATCCCTTTTATTTAAAGGAACTATTTGATTTGATGTGTATGCATCACTTCTCTATATCATGAAGTGCTTCAGAATGCAAACTACATCTTGCTGGCCAGTGCACATTTTATTAAACTATGATACCGTGCTACTTTGTAAATTTCCTTTATTTGTACTTTATTTTAACCAAGTGTAAGGGAGGATTCTGTTTTGGTCAGCCACAGGTGTGCCTTTTGAAATACACCAAAATTGGTCGGTCTTTATAAAGGGTATTTATTTGGGGTAGTAGCTTACAGTTACCAGGCCACAGAGCATACAGTTCTTCCCATACCAAAGTCCACGTGTTGGAGCAAGATGGCTGC
>PVKH010031257.1:0-12353 GCA_004027955.1 Chaetophractus vellerosus
CATGTGTTATCCGATGAGTATGCATTGCTCCTCTAGGCTTTTAATTCTAAAGGCAAAAGGGCAGGAGCTCTGTCGAATTTTTGGTCACTATTGAATCCCCTGTGCCATGGCTGGTACTTAGCACATGTAGGTACTTGATAAACATATATAGAGAGAATGAAGAAATGAAAAATGGATGAGTGAATGAAAGAATGAATGAATGAAAAAGCAGATCCCCACAAGACCAAGTATAGTAGATGCTGTCTGTACCCCACCCATATACTCTCAGAACTCACCTTGAAATGACCAAACCTGTTTACATCTGCAAATCTCTGCCTGAGAGCTTTCTCCCTGATCAAGACACAGGATTGGCCAATGAGTTCCAGGGAGTTCATGGCCCCAGAAGCAGCCCTCCATCAATGATGGACAGGGAGTTGAGGATAAATATACCCCAGCTTCCTCCCCCCTTGGTTGGGATAACACTAAGGCATTGATTCTAAACAGTGGGAGTGGGGACAATTTTGGCCCAAAGAGATATTTGGCAATGTCTGGAGATATTTTGGTCTCTCGCATTTGGGAGAGGGGGTGGATGCTTCTGGCATCTAGTGGGTAAAGGCCAGGGATGCTGCTAAACCTCTGATCACAGGCAAGTCCCCCATCACTACCAACAACAAGTTATCTGGCCCAAAACGTCAATGGTGCTGAGGCTGAGAAGCCCTGTTCTAAGAGGTACACTCTACAGTCTCCCGGAGTTCCCCAGCAGAACTGAGCTCCAGCTGCCCACCATAGCAGCTGGTTGATAACACAGCTTTTATTGGATTCCTTCCCCTCCCTGTCACACCTCCCAAATAAACTACTTGGCCTCAAACCCTTCTCTCATGGTCTGCTTCTGGAGAACCCAAACCAAGATGCTGTAAAATACGCCTCAAACCTTATACTTCTCAACAAGCAGTCTCCCTTCCTCTTTGTCTGGTTATGTTAGAAAGGCGTGGGGCTGGCCTGGGAAACCCCAAGGAATAAGAACGTGAACCTGAAAGCAGCTCTCAAGGAAAGCCTGTGCCACTTGATAGGACGTTTGATTTGGGGAAAGCAGCTCTTTTCTCACTGGCATCTCTGAAGAGTCACTCAGTTTGGAATAGTTACCTGGTTAAAGAGACATTAGAAAGAAGAAAGGTCAGGAAATTGAAGACCTGACTCAAACCCTGCCTCTGTTGCTAACTAGTTTCTTGCCTCTAAGTTGGTTTTCCCCATATTTAAAATGAGTTTATTGGGCTAGGTAATTGCTGAGGCCTCTCACAATTCTAAGATTGTAAGACGAGAACACTCACCTTTCGTGCCTGCCCTAAGCATTGTCTGCTCTGCCCAGAGACTCTTCTCCTCCCATCACATCACCTGGGACCGCCCACCACACACTGACCTCTGGAGCAGCACCCCCCAGAGGCCCTTTTTCTCCTCTCCTCCCTCTATTAACACATCTGATTCAAAGGTCTGCAGCTCAGCTCTTAAAAATTGGCATGTCTCTGGTCTTACACTTCTTAGAGACAAACCAATGTACAAAGAAGTCTGATCACTTTCTCAATGTTGCAAAGTTGCAAAACTCAGCTCCTAGTCCATGACCAACCCTTCCCCCTCCCACCCCCATTTGAACAAGTGGACATGTGCTCTGCATGTAGTGATTATATACTGGGTGTGGGGTTTCAAGCACAAAGGAACAACACATTGAAACCCTTTTTCCTATTTAACAAACATAGAAAGATAGTTGGGAATGGAGTGCTCTGAGTGAGAGTTACCACACATATGTCATATGAGCAATCAATTTTTAAAGAATTAGAAAACACTAAAGACTGCAGGCTTTAAAACCCACACTGCAGGTAAGTGAATATTTTCTTCATGGTTCCAAAGGCATTTCAGGACGGCAAAAATAACAAGAATGCCTGGCATTGGTTTATCTCCATGTCATTCGCAGTTTCCGTTTTTAAGAGGTTTATATGTATTCAGAGGAGCAGAGCATGTAATTTCACTGAAGCTGCAAATGCCAGTCAAGGCTGTAGAATTTGGTAAATTATTGATGTTCCATTTTTTGGTGAGAAAATAAGCATGTCATTCTTCCTTTTACTTATTTTTTTAATGAAAACAGAAGTATTTAATAAGTATACAGACATCAAAGGTAAATGGTTTCATAAAGAAGTTCTAAATGTGTTATTTTATTGCTAAAGTAATGTATACTTTTTGAAATTTAAAAATTATGAAAAAGTAAATTTTTTAAAGTATGAAAACAAAACTAAAATTGCGTACAGTTCCATATATAGAAATCACCATTACTCATGTTTTCATGTATATCCTTCTAATTTTCCAGACAGATCTTTTTAACCAAACTTGAGATCATATTCATATACATACAGTTCTCATATCTTGTCCTTTTCACTTCTTATTAAGCCATGAGCATTTAAGCAAAGATTCTGATTTTTAAAACCACTGTATAATCTTCTATATATTAGTCTGGGGGCAATCGACTTAACCAAGCCCTCATTAAAAGATGCTTAGGTTCTACTTCAATAAAAAGTTTGCTTAGAAAATAAGTTTCCAATGCTTCGTTTAGTCATTAACTGTGAGTTTCTTAAAGGAAGCTCTAGATAGCCATGAAATCTGTGGCAGTTTGAGATCATTTTATGAATCCCCAAAAGAGAAAGATTGTGTTTGTAAACTATTATGTTTGTAATCTATTCCTCTGGGTGTGATGCCCTTTGATTGCATTAAATTCAGTTGAGGAAACTTTGATTAGATTATCTGTTAAGATTGCTTTAGGGTTTTTAATTCAACTATGTCAGTAAGGTGTGACTCAGGCTGAGTCCCCACCCTCTCGCTGGGTCTGATATAAATGGACTCACACAGACAGAAAGACACAGGAAGTGATAGCTGTCATTTTTTTATCCTGCCATGTGACAGAAAGGAGAAGCCTCAAACAGCTGAGTCCCCGGGGAGAGATGAGCCATTCGCCTGAAAGCTTACAGCTGAAATTGGGAAGAGACCTGAACAGCCGAGACTGATATAGGAAGCCCTAAGAGACAAGCTCTGAAATTGGAAAGAAAGCAGAGCAGCTGAGACACAGATAGGACGCCAAGAAGGGAAGGAGAGATCAGGCATTTTGCTTCACGAGATGGCAACTGACTTTAGTGAGAAAGCACTTCTTTTGGTGCCTTGAGTTGGATTTTTTAAGAGGTTTATATTTCCATAGCCTTGGAACTGTAAGCTTTTACCACAAATAAATCTCCATTATAAAGCCAACAGATTTCTGGTACTTCACATCAGCAGCCCTTTGGCAAACTAAGACAACATCCTTGTTTTCTTGGGAATAAAATACTATGTATATTTGAAAACCATTATGTGTGTTTTAGATATAAAGAATTATTGTCATCACCTAAGCAAAGTAATTCATGCTAATGTGTGAATGAGGCAATACCCTCAGAGGGCATTTTTATTTTATAATAAAATTAAGTAATTCTAAAATTGGTGAGCTGACAGATGGGGGGATGGAACTTTTGAGAAGGAAGTCTCTTTTGTGTCTTCACCTCCTGACTCCCTCACCCAACAAATAAAGTACATATAGTCAGGCCACCCAGGTCTAGTTTCAGGTCTATTCTCACCAGGGGCAAGCCATTCAGCAAGTGCAGTTTCATATTCTGGGGTCAGTTTCTTCCCTATAAAATGTGGCTTTGTTCTCCCAGAGCAAAGCCAAGTCTACAGTCAGGAAGGTTATTGACTGCACAAAACACCTGGCTATGGTATCAAGTGGGGAGTGAAATCCAGTGCTCAAAAGTCATACATCCTTGCTAGCGAAATGGGGGTCTTTTTCTAATATAGGCAAATGGTTTAGCAGAGGCCGTACCTCTGAGAACCTTCACCTTGAACTTTCTGCGATTTAGGTATTCAAATCCATGCTGTTACCTCACAAGAGGTCACAGTCAAGCAGGCTGGGTTCCCACAACCACACAACATGGGTGTCATTTTAGTTTCAAGACAGACCCTGTCATCTGTCCTTCTACCCTGGACCTCATCCCCTGAGCCCCTAGAATTGGGCATCCGAGAATTGCAGCCCCTCTGGTGAATCAAGGATGGCTGGGGAAGACTACATGCTGTCGTAAGGCCTCTCTTTGGAAGAAGCATCGGGGCAATCCAAAGCAGCAGCCATTTACCAAAGCAGAAACCTCATTTTAGCCCTCATTTCAGAGCCTAGGTGTAGCCTCTAGTTACAATCACAAGTTCTTAACAGACCATTTTAAAGACAATAGCCAACAGAAAGGTTTTGTGGGTCAGGACTGTAAACTGATTCCACAACAATTTTCAATTCTTTAGAAAAGGCTTTTACATGCATAATTTCATCTGATCTGGTAATATTTCTTGGGAATACAGTCATGAACTGTTTTCATGAAATTCTGGTCATTGAGAGAAATGGAATAAAACATCAGGAGGAGCAAGTTGTGTTGTGCCATTGGAACCCATATGATTTCATAGGACTTTCTCTAGGCCCCTGGGCAGTATGCTTTTAAAATAATCCATGTCATTAAACTGATATTAAAAGCAAAGTGAATGTCTAAAGATAGTTCAAACAAGAACATCTCCCCTTGGTTTTCATGAGCAAGCCCAGAGTTTAAAATGACATGTAAAGTCTACCAGGAAAAAAAAATCTATTTAGGAATTACAATCAATCATTTTCTTTCCTCCCCTCCCTACCTCCCTTAATCTTTCTGGCAGATAAATCTAAAGAGCTCTGCGCCACCGCCTCATTTCCTGTGTGCACACACCCTGTAGACACATACAAGCAGATCACTATCGCCCTGGGAGTGATCATGGACCAAATGTTACTTTTACCTTCTCCAGTTTGGCACTGCCTCACTTTGAGACTCTGGCTGTCAGTCTATCTGTCACAGCTTGGTGGTGTTTTTAGCACTGTCCCCTTTCAGCTCTGCCTTTCTCCTGCCAGGATTCCCCTGACAGGGGGATAGTTACCTTCCAGCTTTTTCTGCCTTCAGCAGTCAAAGTTCAGTCAGAGAACAATTTTTAAGAAGCTCTTGGTAGAGTAGCCCCAGTCATCTGCTATGCTTACCAAGGAGGATGAAGCTGAGAGGATGAAAGAGGAGGAGGACGACGAGAGTGGCCATAAAGAAGCAAAGATACCTGCAAGTTTCTTGTAGTGGAAACTGTCATGCTCATCATTGAAACCTTGCCCTGCAAAATTGTGGCTTAGGAGGTGTTTATTTGTTGTTTGCAGAATTAATTCATATAAAGAATAATGAACAGAGGTGGGAAAGAAAGGAGTCTGTACAAAAACAAGAAATAAAAAAGGAGGGAGACCCAGTAAACAAAGCACAGTTCCTGCAGTCAGAATCATTGGTTTGAATCTCATTTCTGAAACTCATTAACTGAGTCACCTTGGGCAAGTTCATTAAGCTTTCTAGACTCCAGTTTCCAGGATTATTATAGCACCCACCTCATTGGGTTTTCATGAGGATTAAGTATGGTAACACATACACATAGCACTCCATAAATGTTAATTATTATTATTTTCTTCATCAACATCATATCGCCATGGCAGAATGATGACACCATCTCCTAAAGTTACTATTATCCATTGATCTTGAAACTGGGCCCTGGGTCACCTATTCTAAAAATATCTTGATTGGGTAACCAGTAAAAAATTAAGGCGTCTATTCTGTAGATGCTCATTGGCTGTTATTCAGGAGGTAATTTAGCATGTTAATTTCATGTTCTGGTAATGTTTTAGGACATGGTGGAGGGCATTAAGAACTTCTGTTGAATTTTGATATTTTAATCAATGAATTTAACATCTCATCTGGATGTTCAAGGTACAACCTAAGAATGTGAAGCGGATGCATCTTTCATCATGGTATTAATCACATTACAGTGAATTTTCACTCCTGGGTTTACAATGGAATGTTCCTTTACATCCCAGAATACTTCTAGCAGCTTAACCCGCACAAGCTTGGCAAGGACCCAGGGCTCACGGGCACTCACTCACCTGACGAGCAATCACACTTGCAACAAAGAGGAATTCCCTTTCTGATGACAGATGCACTCCAGGGACACACCTGCTGGGCTGGGCACTGTCTCATGACCACTCAGGAGAAATGACCCAACAAGTTTCCATCAGGCGGGTAAACATCGGTCCCAGCCTATCCATCCTCATCTTCAAGAAAATGAATACAGAGGGCTCAGGGAGTTTCCCAGGGATGACCAGTGGTGGGGAAGATCAGGAGGAGGCATTAGGGTCTATATCTTAATCCCATGTTCATCTACTGGTCTTTCCATCCTACCCACCCAACAATAAAAGAAACACTTGCATTAAAAAAAAAAAAAAGGAATGGTGCTGAATCACTGTCTATTCATACACTGGTTTTACAAAATTACTAACCCTGTGGTTATAATTTTTCATCCGCTTTGCCTCTTCTCTTCCCTCTCCTATCTCGGGAGCTAGTCTAATTATATAACCTTTCACCCAGATCAGAATCATGAGCCAGAAGATCAAGATTTTTTTAAAGTAAAAGAGAAAAAAATTGACAAGCTATGCTGTGGAACATAAAGTTTATAGATCCCAGAAAATACATTGCTGCTAGTGTTTCATTTTTAACTCCTTCCCCCTAAATCTGTGATTCTCATCACCCCAACAGTCTCTTTCTTTGAAATTCCAGGAATGAAGTTGTGAACGATACAGCTCATCTCAGTTGCACATCATAATTATCATGACAGCATTTCTATTTGACAAGTTAAACCTCCAAGCAAGGAACTCTTTTCCATTTACAAGAGTTTTAAAAAAAAAAAAAAAAAAAAAAAACCTACCTAATAAAGAGTAGCTTACCAAGAGAGAATTTTCCTTTGACTTAGACTGACAAGAAAAGAGCTTGAAGAGGAAATCAGGTTCTCCAAGCAGATCCTGCTCACCTGAGGCCAAGGCTTGGCCAGTCAACGGGGAACTCACTAGCTGTGAGTGCCCCTGAAATGCCCCTGCTTCACCATAATGCTTCACAGGCTGGAATTTGGAGTCACAACATTGGAGATTGAGTCTCAGACCTGCGAGTGCTGGCTGAACTTGAGCAGTTCACAAACTTGCTGTTGCCTTGTTCTCTCCATTTGCACAATGGAGAGGCTGTCCCCCTCGCAGTATGGGAAACAAAATGAGATCGTGTGTGAGGGTACCTGGTAAGCTAGCAGAAAAAATAACTTTCAGATAGAGCAATTAATAAAGTCATCACAGCAGAGGGAGGCTCCAGACTCAGGCTTAAAACAATATTCTTTCATCCATTGTAACAAACAAACCACATAGCTGCAAAGTGTATACGGAAACTCCATATTTTCTGTATGATTTTTCTGTGAAACTACAACTTCTCTAATTACACAAAACTAAAAAGGAGTCTGCCTAGTAAAGAGAGGGGGATCCACACGACAGGTGGTCATGACAGGGGCAAGACAATGCAGGTGCCAGGGGTGAATTAGACTAATGGGCGCAGGGCAGAGGGCTGGAACAGGGAGTCCTGAGCAATAAGACTTTGGTCCTTCTGTTTGGATGTTCAGAAGAATCTTGGGATTAATATTTTACCAAGTAGCATTTTACGTAATAGTTTGATAAAACCTTAAACCACACAAACTGCTAATTTTTCCGTAAGACGTACATCTTCCTACCCAATTTATTGACACACAATCCTCCCTGTAACTAGGCAGCCTCTGATTGTCCCTCAAATCACTAAGCCAGAGGGTCTCAAAGGGTGATTGACAGAGCAGCCGCGGCAGCTGGTGTGGTGGGTAGAACAGACCCCCAAAGATGGCCTCGTCCTGATCCATGGCACCTGGGAATATACGACGATGTCACAGGGAAGGGAGAATAAAGGTTGCAGATGGAATTAAGGTTGCTAATCAGTTGACTCACAGGGATTATCCTGGCTTATCTGAGTGGACCCAGTGTAATGACAAGGATCCTGAAATGGGGCAGAGGAAGGCAGAAGAGTCAGAACCAGAGAGGTGACATCTTGAGAAAGACTCATCTGGCCATTGCTGGCTTTGAATACTGAAGAGCTGTGAACAAAAGAATGCAGGCAGCCTCTAGAACCTCAAAACTCAAGAGCACAGATCCTACCCTAACACGTTCAGGAAGGAACACAGCCCTGCTGACACCCTGATTTTGGCCCCGTGAGACCTATTCCAGACTTCTGACCTCCAGAACTGTAAAGATAATCTGTGCTGTTTTAAACCTCTAAATTTGTAGTAATTTGTTACAGCAGAAATAGAAAACTAAGACACCTGGAAACCTGTTAAAAATGCAAATTCTTGGGCCACTCCCTATCTCTACTGAATCAGAAAACCTGCGGGTGGGGCCCAGCAATCTGTCTTTAAACACGCCCTCCAGGTGATTCTGATGCATTCTAAAGTTCGAGAACCACTCTGTTCTCGCAATCATAATTATTTCCCTGAAGCAAACAGACAGCTCCCCACGAAAACTCAGCACGGACAATTAATGACTTGATTAACCATGCTAAAATCTACCAGCCCCATGTCCTGCCTTGACAAGCATAGAATAGGAAACCCGACTAAATCATCGGTGATTGAAACGCCTTCTGGGTTCAGGGTCATCATTTGGAGCACCAGTGAGGATTGTGCCCCAGTCCCAAAGCCTATCTTGAAAGCTCCACTTTTGAATTCATTCCTGATTCCAACCAGACTTTATGGGCATTGGGGGGCATTGCCTCCTTCTCATTAAACTCAAGTATCAGGGGGGCAAATGTGGGTAGGTGACAGTCCAGGTAAACCCAGGCTTTTTGATGACCCATTCCAGGAAGGAGAGGCAATCTTGATGTCACAAACCCATATACATAGGGGTAGAGGGGAGTCTTAAGAGACCACGAAGCTGGTTTCTCCAGCTTGAGTATCAGTCCTGCTCCCAGCATTGCCACTGAGTGGTTGCTCAGTCTCAGCTTGAATATCTCCAATGACAAGGTCCTCACTGTCACCTGTGACAAACTAGTCCATTTTGAGAAGCCTTAATTGTTCGGCCTAAGGTCCCTTCATCCTGCTGGTGGTTTTCTTTGGATCCCAGGCTTGATTTCATTTTGGTCTACACTGACTTCTTTGAAGTCTCAGGTGTGCATTCATATGCAAGACTGAAATACAGCTAGGTTCCAGCCTCCACTACATACATTCACTTGTTTTTTCAGCACTATTAGCCTCTACTGACCTCAAAGGGAGGCATGTGTACAAGCTGGGCAGGAGGTAGGCATGGGCCCTGCTAAAGGCAAAGTGCTTTAAAAGCCTTTGATGAAAGGCATTAAAGCTTGAAAGGGTTGTTTCTGAAATACTACACCTCCCTTTTAAGAACTCTTAAGATCTGGAGGGTGATACTCTCTCACCCCAGAAGAATTCAAGCATGAATGTTCTTAGAGCCTCTAATTAAGAATCCAATTCCATCTCCCCAGATGCCCATTTTCACCAAAATCACATAGTTGGGGCTTTATTTTCCTTTCTTCAAGGAACAAACTAGACCGTGCTGAACAATATCTCAGAATTAAATAACCATAAGATGGATATTGACAAATTAATGAGTAAAAGCCCAGTAGCTCTGCTTAATACACATATCTGCAAATAGAAAACCCCAAGCTACTCTCATTTATTATTTTATCAAGCCAATAATTGTTTTGGACATCTATTATGTGCCAACACTAAGCTAGATTCCAGAACACAATGATGAGTAAGACAGACACAGTACCTGCCTTTCTGGGGCTTAGAGACTCCATTAAAACATCAACTCATCCATAGTCATATGATCTGAACCAATGAAGTTCAGACACTTCTATCATTGATAAAATAATTTAGGGAAATTTCCTTGTTGGATTGCAATGCATCTGGATCCTTGACCCAGATGGTTAAATGATGTTATGTCTTATTTTTAGAGAAGGAAGCTAATAAACCTAAGACAAAATAGTCCCTGGATTCTCTAGGTGCTGCGTGTTAAATGCATAAAAGAATGTCATTTTTGACAATTGTGTTTTTTTTAATGGAAACTTCTGAACGGATGTTCAAAAGGGGATTAATTAACACAATGCATTTTTTCTTTCTTACTCCATGTCCCAATGTTTACTCCATCCACACAGAGTTTAAATTGGTAGTGTCACTGGACATCAGCAGTAATTTGTGAGCCCACAATACTCTCTGTGGCCTCTGCCAAATATTGGATGCTAGCTTCCCTCAATTCCACTTTTTAGCAACAACAACAAAAAAACATGAACTACAAATCACTGTCACAGGCCTCAGAACTGCCCTAAAGTGCGAGCATCATCTATGGATTCTCCTACACACCTGAAACGGGAAGGTCAGAAGATGCTGAAGAAGTGCAGATTTCTTCTATAAAGAGCTGCTCTTCAGGACCAGGATTGTGGCTTCTTATGGAAGGACACAGTTGTCCTCTTTGACGTGAACTCAAAAAGTCAGGTCAGAACTCAGAAAAACAAAAATCTCTCAGTTTCCTCTACAGCCCACTCTATCAACCATTGACATATAACCTTTTTAGTTGTATTTCAAATTTCAGAGCTTGGGTCGATTACTACATAATGAGATACAAAATTATATTTCCCCATGTATCAAGTGGAACCATCTTATAGTTATGTTATGTTTATCTTTCAAAGCAGACTTCTTTAGAAACCCAGGCCTTGTGAACCCTTCATAATTACATCCTCTCAGCCTTTACCTTTCTGGCTGAAAAATATTGACCCTTCACTCTGTTTTCATAAAACATGCCTCTCCTCACCCCCTTCTGTCTCCTCACCCTCTCATGCTTATACTTAGATCTTATCTCTCTCTTCAGAGTCTTCTTTTTTGGATGCATCTTTTCTTTCTTGAGGCACAGTGCCTGGGCTCAAACACAGTACAAAGTATTACTGAGTGAACCCATCTCTTTCTTCCACCATGGTAAGACAGGGCTTTCTGTTTAGTTTCTAATACTTTCAGGATTTGATGGCTTTTGCAGTCAATATCTTCATTTGTTCCCATACCCCTTGTATTGGTCAGGGTTCTCTAAGGAAACAGAACCAACAGGAGATATCTGTAAATAGTATGAGATTTTATAAAATTATCTCAAGTGACCATGGGGATGCACAATTCCAGACTCCAAAGGGCAGGCTGCAAACCAGAGGGGCTCCAGTGTAGGTTCTCAATGAGTTCCCCAGGAGATGCTAGCTGGCTGACGGGAATTCTCTCTCTGAATGCTGAAATCACTTCCCCTTTTAAGGCCTTCAACTGAGTGGATGAGAGTCACTCATTGCTGACAGCAATCTCCTCCGTTGATTATAGATGTAACCAGCCATCTCTGCAATCAACTCACTGATGATTAAAGTCCATGAAATGCCTTTGTATTACAATTAGCCCAGTGCTTGCTTGTCTAAACAACTGGGCACCACTACCTGGCTGAGTTGACACATTAGCCTAACCATCATATCCCTTTTCTACATTGTATCTGGTAATCCAGAGCTACTATTCCACCTGAAAAATTTAGATTCTTTTCCCTCAAATTCAAGACATTTATCTATTTTGAACAAGAAAATGAAGAGATGTTATGATATATATATATATCATAATGAGTAGATAAAAATGGACTTATATATATATATATCATATTATACCATGAGAGGGCATCTAGGCTAGAAGAAATAATGGCTGAGATCCACATTAAAACAAGCCACCATGTCCTGAGACCACTCAACAGCCCTGTGGGGAAGCCCACATGTGGAGAGGCCTAGGTAGAGAAGAACCACCTGGCCAGCCCACCTTGCCAACCATGTGAATGAACCACCTTGGAGGTGGATCCTCCAGCCTCAGTCAAGCCTTCAGATAATCCCAGACCCCAGGTTTTGAGTTTTCAAGCTGAGGCTTCAGGTATAGATCTGAGACAAGTCAATTCTGCTCTCCCCTCTCTGAATTCTGATCCACAGAAACTAGAAGATAATAAATGATAATTGTTGTTTTAAGCCACTAGGGTTTAAGGGTAATTTGTTACACGGAAAAAGATAACTATTACAACATACATGAATGTGAAAATAACTCTTAATAAATCAAAGAAACGATAAATTAAAAATTCAGGATAGTGATTACCTCTGCTGGGGAGGCAAAAGGATACAATAGGATAAGAGAGCACAAGCAATTGTGAAATAATTGGAAAAGATCTACTCCTTGGTAGGATGATACGTTTATTGATAGGTTAGTGGATGGATGAATAGATAGATGATAGATAATTAGAAAGATAGATAGATAGATAGATAAGGAAGGAAAGGAGGGAGGGAGGGAGGGGGGAAGGAGGGAGGGGAGGAAAGGAAGGCCTT
>PVKH010031258.1:0-12358 GCA_004027955.1 Chaetophractus vellerosus
TGTGATGTTTCATGGGAGGGAGAGGTGATCAAGGTCCCTGCAGACAATATTATGGCATACGGCTGGAGAGTTGATATACCCCTGAGGCAGGAGAGTGAGGGTATACTGCTGCCATTGCCAGCTGACAAAAAACTGTTTCTGGTGGTCTTTACTAATGGAAATTGAGAAAAAAACATTTGCCAGATCAACAGCTGCATACCAGGTACCAGGGGAAGTGTTGATTTGTTCAAGGAATGATACCACATCTGGGACAGCAGCTGCAATTGGAGTCAACACCTTGTTAAGTTTATGATAAACTACTATCATCCTGCAGGATCCATCTGTTTTCTGCACCAGCCAAATAGGAGAGTTTAATGGGGATGTGGTGGGAATCACCACCCCTGCATCCTTCATAATCCTTGATGGTGGCACTAATCTCTGCAATCCCTCCAGGAATCTGGTATTGCCTTTGATTTACTATTTTGCTAGGCAGGGGCAGTTCTAGGGGCTTCCACTTGGCCTTTACAACCATAATAGCCCTCACTCCACAAGTCAGGGATCCAATGAGGGGATTCTGCCAGTTACTGAGTATGTCTATTTCAATTATGCATTCTGGAACTGGGGAAATAACCACAGAATGGGTCCGGGGACCCACTAGACCACTATGAAGTGGGACCTGAGCTAAAACTCCATCAATCACCTGACATCCATAAGGCCCTACTCTGAACTGTGGAACACAGTGACGTTTTGGGTATCCTGGAATTAATGTGACTTCTGAGCCAGTGTCTAATAATCCCCAAAATGTCTGATCATTTCCTTTATCCCAATGCACAGTTACTCTGGCAAAAGGCTGTAGGTGTCCCTGGGGAAAAGTGGGAGGAAGATTAACTGTATAAATTTTTGGCAGTTTAACAGGATCCTTCCCCAAGGGGGACCTGGCCTTCTCCTCATTCAGGGGGCTCTAGGTCTGTAAACTGTCTCAAGTCTGGGAATTGATTAAGGGGCCATGATTCTCTACGTCTGTAATTTGAGTTATGGTTCTGTTCACTCAGCCTAGAACTCTTCTACCTACACAGATTGAGAAAAATTTAGTAGGCTGTGCATCTATTTCACTTCTAGGTACCCCATTATCTATTAGCCAGCACCATAACTCCATTCTACTCAGACTATTCTGTGTGCTGTTTTGAATCTGTCTTTCATTGCAGTAGCCACGCCCACCTTGCATTTGGCTATTAATTGCCAATACTTGACTTTTATCAGACCGAGATCTGCTCATCCCCAAAATGTTTAAGGATTCCAATTCCATTACAGTACTCCCTACAGTAAAATCTGGACTGCAGTGAAGAGCAAGCACAGAGCTCTTCAGAGAAGATGGGGTTAGCCTGACAAATTTATTCCTCATAATCCTGGTTAAAGGTGTGTCCTCTGGACATTCCTGAGGTGGGTGGGCAGGTCTCAAATGGTAAATCCATTCTAGCATTCCAATCTCTCTAAACCTTTGAATCACCTCATCTCCCGTGTACCATGGCAAATTGGGCATCTCAACATAAGACATGCTAGGCCATCATTTGACCCATGTTTCAGTCAGCCACCCAAACAATTAGAGCCCATTCTAACCCCTCGAGCTACAGCATTGAATCCAGAATTTCTGCTTAGTGGGTCCATATCAATAAATTCAGCTTGATCCAACTTTATATTCCTTCCACTATTATCCCATACCATTAGTATCCATTCCCACACATATCCCCCTGATTTCTGTCTATATAAGTTAGTAAACACATGCAGTTCTTTCAGAGTATAACATTGTTCCTCATGTATTTCACCTTTGGGGGCTTGTTGTGATTTTAGTCTAGTAATAGGTCTCTAAGACAAGAGCGGTGGAGGGGGTGGGTAAGGAGAAGGATTAGAGATGTCTTGCAGGCTACTGACCTCACCCATTCCTTTGCATTTTCTTCTGGTGATACAGGGTTAATCTCTTCAGGCAAGGGTTGAAAGGCAGATTCCTCAGGGCACAGTGGAGGCTGGGCAGTGCATACTAGAGTTTGGCTGGTACCTGCCTCATGGCTGGGAGGAGGTCCAGATTCTCTGGGGCAGGCCAGAGGCTGTGCAGTGCAGGCTTCGGTTTGGCTGGTGCACACCTCAGAGCTTGAAGGAGGTCTGGACCCCCTAGAGCAGCTGGAGGCTCAATGATACAAGGTTGAGAAGGTGTGGTCTCCACAGAGCAGGCCATCACAAGTTGATCTGGTAAAGTCTCAGCAGAACTTAGAGTTCCAGTGTCCCCACCAATATTGTCATCATCCCATATGTCTCCATCCCAATCCTCGGGGTTCCACCCCTTTCCAATCAATGCCTTCACGTTAATTGCAGAACCCCTATGAGGATGAGATTTTTATTTCCTCTGTAGTTCTGCTACTTATACAATGAGCGTCTGGGTTTGATTCTCAGATATCTCAAGCCTTGGCTACAGAAGAAATGATTTTCTTTCAAGGCACATGTAGAAACTTTCATAACATTCATGTGGCATTTAAGTTTCAAATTTGAAGACTTTAGTTCATCCCTTTCTTTTTTTACTGTAACCAGAGTATCTACGAGGAGCCAGCCAACATCATTATACTTTTTTACTCCACAAAATTCTATTAAGGTATTGAAAACACTCACACCCAGATCCTTGCTTCTTATAAGCATGGTAGTAGGGGAATCCAGTGAGACTATTTTGTGTATCTCTATTGCCAGCTCACACCATGGACTCTTAGTAACCTCTTCTTTATTTGAAAGGGAGTCATTATAACCCTTGAGTCCAATTAGAGTAGAGAACCACCTCATACACCCCATGTTTAAGATTCTGTTCCTCAAGAACCACTCCTGGTACTCAGCCCCTGATATGGTACCATTCCTTGAGGTGACCATACTGCTACCTGGTGGCAGGTTGACTACATTGGGCCACTTCCACCATGGAAAGGGCACCGATTTGTTTTAACTGGAATAGACAATATTCTGACTATGGGTTTGCATTTCCAGCATGCAATGCTTCTTCCAAAACTATCATCTGTGAACTTACCAAATGCCTTATCTACTGCCATGGCATTCTACACAGCATTGCTTCTGATCAAGGAACTCATTTCACAGCAAATGATGTGCAGGAATGGGCACATGCCCATGGAATTCACTGGTCTTACCATGTTCCCCATCACCCTGAAGCAGCTGGATTAATAGAACGGTGGAATGGCCTTTTGAAGACTCAATTGTGGTGCCAACTATGTGGTAACACCTTGCAGGGCTGGGGCACTGTTCTCCAGGCAGCTGTGTATGCTTTAAATCAGCATCCTCTCTATGGTGCTGTTTCTCCCACAATCAGGATTCATGGGTCCAAGAATCAAGGGGTGGAAATGGGAGTGGCACCACTCAATATTACTGCTAGTGACCCACTAGGAAAATTTTTGCTTCCCGTCCCTGAAACCTTAAGTTCTGCTGGTCTACAGGTTTTAGTTCCAAAAGGAGAAATGCTGCCAGCAGAAAACACAATAATAATTCCATTGAACTTGAAGTTAAGATTGCCACCAGGCCACTTTGGGCTCCTCTTGCTTGTGAATCAACAGGCAAAGAAGGGAATTACTCTGCTGGCTGAGGTGATTGATCTTGACTATCAAAGGGAAATAGGACTGCATCTACATAATGGGGGTAAAGAAGAGTTTGCCTGGAATGCAGGAGATCCTCTAGGGTGTCTCCTAGTACTCCCATGCCCTGTGGTTAAAGTCAATGGAAAATTGCAGGAAATCAATTCAAGCAGGACTAACAATGGCCCAGAATCTTCAGGAATGAAAGTTTGGGTCACCCCACCTGGCAAAGAACCACAGCCAGCTGAAGTGCTTGCTGAAAGTAACGGGAACTTGGAATGGGTAGTGGAAGAAGGTAGTGATAAATATGAACTTCTACCATATGACCAGTTACAGAAATGAGGACTGTAATAACCATGAACCCTTTTTCCTTGTTTCTTTATGAGTATGATTGTATATGTACACAAAATGAATTTCTTGTTTTCTTCCCCAACCTTTCCCTCTAACATATGAAAAGTTGTATTAATTTCATGTCATAATATTTAAAGATGTCAAGTTTAAGAGTGAATATTACCCACAGACTTTCACCCTATTCTGTGGAGAATTAATGCATTTCTGGTTGTATGCAGGGGAGTTAAACATTGTTAGGTGGAAATATATGTATGCTTGTCTGTTACTGTTTTTACTTAGAGACTAAGTATGGTTTAGGGTGATGTGTATGGCTGCCAAGTTGACAAGGGGTGGACTGTGATGGTTAGACTAATGTGTCAACTCAGCCAGGTAATTGTGTCCAGGTATTAGGTCCAGAAAGCACTGGGCTAATTGTAATACAAGATCATTTATGGACTTTGACCATCAGTGAGTTTACTGCATGGATGACTGATTACATCTGCATCAATCAGGGAAATTGGATCAAGAATGGATGGCGCTTTTATCCAATCCACTGCCTTAAAAGGGGAAGTGATTTCAACATTGAGAAAGAATTTTGCAGCTCGTCTTTGGACAGCCAACTTCTCCCAGAAACTCATCAAGCACCTTTCATCGGTCTTTCATTGGAACCCCTGGCTTGTAGCCTGCCTGCGGAACCTGGACTTGTGCATCCCCATGGTCATGTGAGAGACTCATAAAATCTTATATTATTGACAGTTAGCTCCTGTTGATTCTGTTTCCTAAGAGAACCCTGACTAATACAATTGTCTTGGGTGACTCTGATGAACTGGAGAGTAGGTGCTGTCTGCAGCTCTGCTGAGATTCAGGGCTCAACCAGCATATGAACAGCTGGACGATTTAAGTCTCTGGGATGTATATTCAATGAGTACAGTGTTAACTATAGGTTCAAATAAAGGGCAGAAGAAGCATGTTTAAGAAAATTATAAGTGAGTCAAACTCTGATATATTGGGGGAGATGGGTTATCATATATTTCAAGGTAAGGCTCAAACTGGGGTTATCTGCCTGGCCTATAGGGTTTAGATGTCTCTAGAGTCCTCAGGAGCACCCCTGCTTGAGGCACTGTTTGCTGTGGCAGTCAGTGTGATCCTCCTGAGACGTGCATAAGTGTGACCTCTGGAATGACCTCCTGACTCACATTGAAATCTCTTAGCCATAAAAACTCATTTGTATTTAATATTTCCTCCTTTTGGTCAAGGTCTTTTTCCAAATGCATTGCTAGTTGGGGTTTGATAATAATCCCTCAGTACCAGTAAGGCTCATCTTCAGGAGTCATGTCCCATGATGCTGGGAAAGTAGTGAATTTACATGTTGACTTTTCTTAGAGAGTGGCCACATTTGAGCAACAAGGAGGTTTGCAGGAGGTAACTGTTATTCTATATATACTACTAGTACTATACTACTAGGCTAAGTTTCAATTTGAGAAGAACAAGGTTCATAAATATATGCATCAATATCAAGGGCCTGGTGTATTAGTCTGTACTCCTTTGCTAGGCACTGTCCATGTACTCTAGAGATTCTTTCCACTCTATTAGAGAATGTAGCAAACTTCTCAGCATGGGAATTCAATATTCTTTCAGTTATTGTGTGGGTCTCCACTCATCGAGACAAAACCCCATACCCACATAAACACATAGAGGCATGCCCAAGGTGCACCCCTCCCCAAACATCTGCCCACCACTGATACCCCACACCAGTAATCCTCCACTGCCACAATTACAACACTTTTTCAATTGAAAACCTCCCCCAAAACAAAGTCAAAATAAAATAAAACAAAATAGTATAAAATAACATAACATAAAATAAAATAAATAAAGTATATTTTGCATTGTGCCTTTCATCACTGTAAGCTCTATTTTCTTTTTTGCATATTGACAATTTCTACTATATGTTCCCTAAGTGTCTTATTTTTTTCACATTATTTTCCAAGAAGCTTTAGGTTACAGAAAAATCACATAGAAAATGTAAGGGATTCCCATATGCCCCAACTTCACACACACATCCTCTCCCATCAGTAACATTCTACATGTGTATGGTATATTTGTTACAATTGATGAGCAAATATCAAAGCATTGCTACTAACCATGGTCAATAGTTTACATTGTAGTTTACATTTTGCACCACACACTTTGATAGGTTCTGAGAAAATGTATAGTGGCCTGTATGTGCGAATGCCAGATCATGTAGAACAATTCCAATGCACCCCAAATTCCCTATGTTCCACTCATTGTTCCCACCTCCTCCCCTTGGAACCTATGGCAACCAATAAGTTTCTTTTTTTGAAGAAAAAGTTTCATGGTTACATGCATTAATACTGAAGGCATGACATATTGGTCGATTTTCTTTTATTAAGCACTGCCTATTTACTCTAGAGGTTCTTGACCTCTATTTGAGAATGTAGCATGACTCCCCAGGATGAAAGTTTAATATTTTCTTGTTTATTGTGTGGATCTCCACCTACTGAGATCACATCCTATGACAAGATGAATATGTTAATATTCCATAGAAGCATTTCCCAGGTGCACCCTTTCCCACATATTCCCCCCATCACTGTCAGCCTCACCAGTGGCCTCCCATGACATATTTGCCAAAAGAACATTCCAACCATTGTAGTTTCAACCACAAACCTACAAATACCCAGAGTTCACCTGTTTCTTCCCCTAGCCCTCCCCTAGTTCAATGGATAGTCTAAACCAACCCCCACACACTGATCACACTCACATTCCAGCACTGTCAATCCCACCACATCCTGGCACCACCATCACCCCCATCTGCTGCCAAACCACCCCCTTTCACCTTGTCATGGGTTTTTGCCAATATTAAGCATTGATTCACTACACTCTTCTCCCTTTCTGTCTCCTGATAACCTGTCTTCCAGACTCTACCTCTTGAGTCTTCTCAATACACATAGGTCATATCAGCGAGGGCAGGCAATATTTGTCCTTTAGTGACTGGCTTATTTCATTGAAGGTAAAGTCTTCAAGATTCATCCATGTTGTCACATATGTCAATACTTGATTCTTTCTTACAGTTGAATAATAGTCCATTGTATGGATATGCCACATTTTGCTCATGCATTTATTGGTGATGGACACTTGGGTTGCTTCCGACTTTTGGCAATAGTGGATAATGCTGCTATGAACATTGGTTTTCATATATCTATTTGTGTGCCTGCTTTCAATTCTTCTGGGTATATACCCAACAATTGGATTGTTGGATCATATGGCAATTCAATAGGTAGCCTCCTGAGGAACTGCCAAAACATCCTCCACAATGGTTGCACAATTCTACATTCCCACTAGCAGTGGATGAGAGTTCTCTTTCCTCCAAATCCTCTCCAACACTTGGAGTTCTTTTTTTTAATAGCTGCCACTCTAATAGGTGTAAAGTGATATCTCATTGTAGTTTTGATTTGAATTTCCCTAATAGCTGGTGATGTTGCTAATCTTTTCATGTGCTTTCTAGTTCTTTGTATTTCCTCTTTGGAAAGGTGTCTATTCAAATCTCTTACCCATTTATTAAATGGGTTGTTTGTTTTTTTAGTTTTGAGATGTAGGATTTCTTTATATATGCTGGATATTAGATCCTTATGGATAGATGGCTCACAAGTATTTTTTCCCATTGAGTAGGCTGCCTTTTCATATTCTTCACAAATGCCTTTGAAACTAAAAAAATTTTAATTTTGAGGAGGTCCCATATATCCATTTTTTCTTTCATTGTTCATGCTTTGGATGTAAAGTTTATGAAAACATTTCCTACACAAGATCTAATAGATGCTTCCCTACATTGTCTTCCAGGAATTTTATGGTCTTGGCTCTTATATTTAGGTCTTTGATCCATCTTGACTTAATTTTTGTGTAGGGAATGAGATGGTGATCCTCTCTCATTCTCCCAGTACAATTTGTTGAAGAGGCCATATGTCCCACTTGTGTGGGCTTAGTGGCCTTGTCAAATATCAGTTAACCATATATGTATGGATCTATGTCAGAACTGTCAATTCAATTCCATTGGTCTGGTGTCTATCCTTCTGCCAATACCATGCAGTTTTGACCACTGTAGCTTTGTAAATATACTTTAAAGTCAGGTAGCATGATTCCTCAAATTCTTTTTTTTTTCAATATGTTTTTGGCTATTCAGGACCTCTTCCCTTCCAAATAAATTTCTTAATTGGCATTTCCAATTCATTAAAATATACTGTCATGATTTTTATTGGGATTGTGTTAAATATGTAAATCAATTTGGGTAGGACAGACATCTTAATGATGTTTAGTCTGCCAATACATGAGCATGGAATAATCTTCCATTTATTTAGGTCTTTGATATCCTTTAACAATGTTGTGTTGTTTTCTGAGTACAAAGTTTTTTACATTTTTAGATATTTGGATCTTTTCATTTCTATTGTAAAGGGAATTTTATCTTGATTTCCTCCTCAAATTGCTCATTATTAGTGTACAGAAGTGCTACTGATTTTTGCATGTTGATCTTATATCTGCCACTTTACTAAACTCATTTATCAGCTCTTGAAGCTTTTTTATAGTTTTTTGGAATTTTCTGTATATAATATCATTTCATTGAAAATAGTGAAATTTTTACTTCTTCTTTTCCAATTTGGATGCATTTTCTTTCTTTTTATTCCCTAAATGCTTGAGCAAGGACTTCTAACAGAATTTTAAGTAAGAGCAGTGACAGTGGGCATCTTTGTCTTGTTCCAGATTTTAGAGGGAAAGCCTTAACATTTCACCGTTGAGTTTGATGTTAGCCATTGGTTTTTCATATATACCATTTATCATGTTGAAGCAATTTCCTTCTATTCCTATATTTCTTAGTGTTTTCATCAAAAAAGAATGCTCTATCTTATCAAGTGCTTTTTCTGCATCAATAGAGATGATCATGTGGTTTTTTCCTTTTGATCTGTCAATGCAGTGTATTACATTCATTGATTTTCTCATGTTGAAACATCCTTGCATACCAGGCATGAAACCCTCTTGATTATAGTGTATAATTCATTTGATGTGTTGTTGAATACAATTAGCAAGTATTTTCTTGAGGATTTTAGCATCTAAGTTCATTAGAGAGATTGATCTGTAATTTTCTTTTCTTGTGACATCTTTATGGAGCTTTGGAATTAGGGTGGTTTGCATCATAGAATGAGTTAGGTAATGTTTCCTCCAATTTTATTTTTTGCAAGAGTTTAAGCAAGAGTAGTGTTAGTTCTTTCTGGAATGATTGGTAGAATTCACCCATGAAGTCATTTGGTCTTGGGCTGTTCTTGGTTGGGAAGTTTTTGATGACTAAATCAATTTCCCTACTTGGGATTGGACTGTTGAGTTCATCAATTTCTTTCATCAATGTAGGTTACATGTGTTTTTCTAGAAATTTATCCATTTCATCTAAATTATCTATCTTCTTGGCATATACTTTTTCAAAGTATCCTCCTATGATACTCTATTTCTGTGGGATCAGTGCTGATATCCCCACTCTCATATTTTATTTTATTTGCCTTTTCTTTCTCTTTTTCTTTTTCAGAATATTTAAGAGTTTGTCAATTTTATGAATCTTATCAAAGAATGAGGTTTTGGTTTTGTTATTTTTTCCTATTTTTTATTATTCTCAATTTAATTTAGTTATCTAATCTTTGTTATTTTCTTCTTACTGTTTGCTTTGGGGTTAGAATGTTGTTCTTTTTCTAGTTCCTCCATGTGTGCAGTTTAGTCTTTAATTTTAACTCTTTCTTCTTTTTTAATATAGGTATTCATGGCTATAAATTTCCCTTTCAGCACTGCTTTAGCTTCATCCCATAGCTTTTGATTCATTGTGTTCTCATTTTACTTTGTTTCAAGGTAGTTACTTATTTCTTCTGCAATTTCCTCCTTGACCCACTGATTGTCTAAGAGTGTATTGTTTATCTAGCATAACTTTGTACATATTCTGGTTCTTGCCCTTATTAATTTCCAGCTTCTTTCCATTATGGTCAGAGAAATTACTTTGTATAATTTCAATCTTTCTGAATTTGTTGAGAGTTGTTCTGTGATCTGGCATAGGGCCTATCCTGGAGAATGATCCAGTGTACTTGAGAAGAATGTATATCCTGCTGTTTTTTGGATGTTATGTTCTATATATGTCCATTAGCTCTATAACTCCTAATATATTATTCAAGGTCTCAGTTTCCTTATTAACATTTTGTCAAGAAATACTGTCTAATGGTTGTAGAGTTTATTAACACCTCCACTATAATTGTAAAGGCATCTATTTCTCCAATTAGTTTTTCCATTGTTTGCCTCATGTGTTTTGGGTAACCATGTATAGGGGAAAAGATATTTATTATTGTTCTTTCTTCTTCATAGATTACCCTTTTACTAATATATAGTGTCCTTCTTTGTCTTTTACAATAGTTTTGCATTTAAAGTCTATTTTGTCCGATATTAATATAGCTACTCTCACCCTTTATGTTTGCATGTAAAATAGTTTTCCAACCTTTCTCTTGCAACCTTCTTGCCTCCATTGGTCAAAGTGAGTTCTTGTAGACAGCATATAGATGTGTCATATTTCCTTATCCATTCTGCTAATCTGCATCTTTTGTTTGGAGAGCTTAATCCATTAACATTCAATGTTATTACTGTCAAGGCAGTATTACATTAGCCATTTTTTCTTTGGGTTTGTATATATTTTGTTTTTATTTCTCTTTTTATTTTTTCAGTAATTCTTAAATAATTTTCCTTTCTACACTCTTGTCCTACCCTCTCTCTCCTGTTTTTTCCCTTTCAACATGCAGAACTCCCTTTAGTATTTCTTGAAGGGCAGGTCACTTCTTTGCAAATTCTTTTAATTTCTGTTTATCTGTGAATATTGTGAATTCACCCTCATTTATGAATGGTTACTATCCTGGATACATAATTCTCGGCTGGCTGGTTTTTCTTTTAGCACCTTAACTTTGTCATACCACTGCCTTCTCTCCTCCATGGTTTCAGATGAGAATTCAGCACATAATTTTATCAAGCATTCCTTATATGTGATGGATCTCTTTTCTCTTGCTGCTTTCAGCATTCTCTCTTTGTCTTGAGCATTTGACAATTTGATAAATATGTGTCTCAGGGTAGGCCTTTTAGGATTTATATTATTTGGTGTGTGCTGTACTTCCTGGACATATGCATCCATGCCCTTCAAAAGAGTTGGGAAATTTTTAGCCATTATTTCCTCCAGCACTCATTTGCCCCCTTTCCCTACTCTTCTTCCTCTGGGATGCCTATAATGTTTATATTTATGTGTTTCATGTTGTCATTCAATTCTCTGAGAACCTGCTGAATTTTTCTATCTTTCTGTCCTACTACCTATGAAATTTCAGATGTTCTGTATTCAATGTCACTAATTCTTTTCTCTACTTGTACAATCTGCTGTTATGCGCTTCTAGCATATTTTAAATTTTTTGCATTGTGCCTTTCATTACCATCAGATCTGTTATCTTTTTATGTATGTTTACAATTTCTTCTGTGTGTTTCTCCAGGGTCTTCTTAATATCCTTTATCTCCTCCTTCACTTCATTAATTTGATCCATGATAATTTTTTTGGAAATCCATGATTAGCTGTTCTACATTCTGTGTCCCTTCCTGTTTTTCAGTTTGTTCATTAAAGTAGGCCATGTCTTCATTTCTTAAAATGGCTTGAAATTTTTTGCTGGTGTCTAAGCATCCGTTTATCTTGATTGACTTATTCAGATAATTAGCTTCTCTTTCTACTCTATGGTTTGATTTCATTTTGTTTTGTGTTAATGGTCCTACTTTGTACTTGGTTATTCTATATTCTTCCAGTTGCTCTTGTTCCACTAAAATAATATTAAGATAATAGAAAAGGAAAGAAACCAGAAGAGAAAAAGAATAATGATATTAATAATAAATAGAAAAGGAACTGGAAAAGAACTATGAAAAATTATGTAATAAGTGTGAAAATCATATAAAATAAAAAGGAATAACAATAAAAAAGTTGTAATAAAAAATGAAGCAAAAAATAGATTAAAATAAATGCCAGAAAGATGGGAAGGGAATAAAGAAAATTAAGACCAAACAGGAGAAGATAGAATGAAAGAAAAGCAACAGAAGAGGGAAAAAGAAAGAAGAAAATAAGGAGAAAAAAGGTAAAGAAGAAGGAAAAGAAAAAAAAATACAGGAAAAATAGGTTTCCCTCTTATGCCACTAACTACTGTCTCAGGCTGCCAGTGCTCACCAATAACCCTGCAGCCCACCCTCCACAGGTATCGTACCCAGTTTTAAAGAATAAAATAAAGAATTAAGAAATAAAAAATATAAAATAAATCAAAATACCTAAAAAGATTCTCAGTCTTTAAGTTATGTGTCATGAGGTGTCTGCTGAGTGCCTGACAACA